>JAYJLV010033592.1:0-27372 GCA_036873485.1 Torymus texanus | reverse complement strand
TCTTAAAAAATCATTTTAAGACTTTTTGTCTCAAAAATTTTTTTCACCGTTACAAAGCTTCCTCTTTGAGGAAGCAATACTGTGAAATTGTATCAAAATGATTTATTTTCTGAAACCTTTTTTAAGAACACACTTATACTTCTAGCACTTTTTCACGCACCTACCTGACCACATCGCGTTCTCCTTCTCCAATCTCAGACCATAATTTTTTGCTCTCGGCTAGGATCCTGACAATCCTCTCCCTTCTGACAAACATAATAAGAAAACGAAAATATACGCCTAAGAGGCCGATGCATTCAGCAATGACCTCCACTTCACACCCATTCTCGTTTCCTAGACAGCGTACCACGCCACCGATATACATACTGATAACGAAAGCCATACTGATGTGAGCTAGGATAATAAACACGTAAGTCATAACCAAGGAGCTACCGATGGTCTTCAGGCCACCTATTTCCAGCAGCATCACGTGGATGTGGCCTGGGAGTGTATTTTCGACATTCGTCATTGCCATTATTTAAGATTATTCAACAGATCAAGAGTTCTAAATATTAGTTTTTCACTGTTGATGATATGCTTTTTACATTAGGCACGAAAAAGAATTTTTAAACAGATATTGGTGAATTATTATAGTGATATAGTAAGCATGCTTTTTAATTGTATATAAATTTTAAAAGTTTAAGAGATAATTTACAATTTTCTGTAAACTACTAAAGGATAAGAACATAATGTGATAATGAAAATTCAAGAAGAACTGTAGAGTACTATCTGAACGAATTCAATCATGATGACGTACAAACTTACCACTAGTCTATTTTGGCTGTAGACTGATATTCTGTTGTCTTGCTATCGTCAGCGCCGACAACCCTGCAAATAATTCATGCAAGAATTGACTACACTCGAGTACAAAAACAGAACTTGAATCATAATGCGATAATTACACTGACATATTCTCGTAGACTCGAACTTTGTCAGACGTAGCCATCCTCGGAACGCTATTAGCGATAATAGCAACTGCCATGGGTAAAAGTAGCATAAAACTTACATAGTATATCGGAGGTAGAAGTATAATTTCAATTGATCGAAGATGAAAAAAAAGAGTAAGGTTTATGTTACGTATACGGAGAAGCGAAGGTAAAGTCGATCAAAAAATGTCTACGAGTGGATGACAGTGTTGATCGACGAAAATACAACACAAAGCTTTAGCAAGAGAAATTCTTTGATTGAGTAATAAATATTTATCTTTAATTAATTTGAACACAGTACTTTTTATTTTGTTTAGTATGTATACCACAGTATGGCCAAAAAGCTTTTTGGTATAAGCTTTAGCTATGTGTTGAAACTTCATAAAACGAGGACAGAGAGACCGCACTGAAGATCACCTAAAATATAACAAGAAAATCAGCTACCCAGTTCAGCTATTCAGCTAGTTAAGGTTTGTTCACGGGATTATTAATTAATAGCTGGCAATTCCCTTCTAGTATTAAATGAATATCGTATAAATATAACCATTTCTTCACTTTTCACAGCTATCATTCAAATTTTATCTTTTTTGGTATAACCATTAAGAAATGTAGTATCATTTCATTTATCACCGCTTGCATTCTATAGAATCATTATCGGTACATAGTAAGAATTACTATTAATTTATTATTCAATACTCATTTTTGGAAGCAATATATGTTCCTTCACATACTTGTTAAAATTTTTGATTTTACACAATTTTCAGTGTTGCTATTCATTCAAATCGTATATTTGCAGTACACAACCATAATTAATTCATTTTTGTATTAAATGCTTATAATTATAAAATACCAATAAAATTGTACGTTAAATTAAATATCTTAAATGATTTACCATTTTGTATCTGATCAAATGATTAATAACAGTCTTGTCACCAGTAAGATCATAGATTGGTCAAGTATTTTCTCTTTTTATGTGCATACTAAGCATAAATTGAAATATTAGATCAGATTTTGAATGATATAAAGTGCATTTCACACGACACTCAGTTTCATTCTTCATATAAATGCTACATTGTTCCAAAAGATTTAGTTTTATTATCACTAATCCAGTTAACTTATTCATCAATTGACAATAACAGGTAATCATTAATTTATACTCCGAAGAACAGTGAAGAATGACATGGCACTTGTAATCATCTGAAACATATACTACTTATTAACTTTCACGGAAAAATTAACGTTATATTACTAGAAGTGGCAACGTACCGATCCAAAAGATTCCATAGATAAATTAACAAAACCACCAGCTCTTAGTTGTATAGATCGTTGTGATCGCATTATCATGATGTGAATAAGCTTCGCCATCTTCTTATCATCACGGCCCGATAGAGGAACGAAATACGCACTATTAGCCAAGGCTTCACTCTAAGGGTTCAGATTGACAATAGATTATTCGATTTTTATTTTGTAGTAGTAATTATATGAATACTTACTTCTGTTACTAAAACATCTGGGGCCCATTGGCAGAGGAACAGTTGGATCATCAGAAGTGATAGTACGGTTAAGTATTTGAACTTGTCAGGATCGTCCTAATTCGAGGATCAAAAATTATTGTAGTGATATCGAGTAACATTAATGATTTCTGTTAACTTTACTACTCACTCCTACTAGCTTTAATCCGATCAAAGACATATTGTACGTTGTGCTCACCAATTGCATCATAAAGAGCAAACCTGTTAATTTTTCCACATCTTTGCAAAATCTAAATGATATCAAAATGATTATTCATTATTTACAATATTTTATCCTGTAATATCGTTTCTGCTTTAAGAACACCAATGAATAATAAGTGAAATTTTTCAGATAGACATTCGTATTTAAGGCAAATAAGATCTTTTATATATCTGGTTAATATTTATTGAATCTAATGCACATCAGAAAAATCATTATATTTATACCAAAATCTTATTCTCTGAGAAAATGTCATAAATAATAATTGAACATGTTCTTAAATATTTACTTTGAATTTTCATTTCGTGGAGTTACTCCATTAATATAAAACAAATACCTAATACTACCTCTACTACTGCAACACTCGCCTAATAATCTTTTGATGATAAATGACACACTCGACAATCCTCTTACTGCCGTCTATACACTTTTCTCCTATCTTGTTTTCCAGCCCACGCAGCCGATCGCAGAGTGATCGCAGATGGCCACAAGCAAGCATGACGAAATATGGTGCAGCAGTGTCAACGCCGGAGCACGACATGCAAAGATCGATCATGCCAATCATCTGGGCGACAACTGCAGGTTTGTACCAAGGCGATGTAGCTGGTACGTCCACGTAGAAAACGTAAGGCAGCGAAGGAACAAAAGTTACGTTAGGTTGCCTTGACGGAATAATGGGTAGTTGGCTCACAGTCAGGTAGAATACGGCCATTGCGCCATTGGCCATAAGATAAAAGTGCGTGATGCGCACGCTACGTTCTACGAAACTCCTGGGAAAGAAGGATGGTAAAATGTTAGGTTGGGTAGAACATTAGACCAGAGCATTATTTTGCGACGAAGTATACGTTTTTATTATTCTAGAATCGAAACTAAATATTGTCTACCTACTGACTGATTATGAGCACCAGTTTGAGGTAAGCAGAAGCTAGATAAATGTACCTGTTTTTCGGGTGCAAAGAACTACTTTGTTGCACGAGGTTTAAAAAGTAATACTTTGCACATGGAAAACAGGGCGAAAATTTGAACTTTGCACGTTGTTTTAAAAACTTTTTACTTTGCTGAGCTTACCGCTGAAAAGTTATTAAATAGTTTCAAAACATTCTATTAGGCATAAATCTAAGAAGACCAGGTGCACAATTTTAATCAAAGCAAAAAAGTACATAAAATATTATTTGTGTCTTCAATATTCTAAGGTTTTTTTTGTAAATTCCGTCTATATTTTCTAATTCTATGATGTATCTTTTATTCTGAAAAATATTAATATTTATCTGAAATAATTAAATTTTTACCAAAAAACATTTTGAATATTTGTCACATTTTTAATTTCATGTTTCAATAACAGGGAATAATTTCGTAATGGTTCAAAAATTTTAGTATTGATAAAAGTGTAACAATGATACACCACTAGAGTATTTATATGTATTTTGTTTTAAGTAATTAATTCTTTAGAAAAAATGTATGTTGAATTTCACGAGGAAACTTTAACTCTAAAGTATATATAGTTATGAAATATCATAACTTATTTTTTTTACTATATCGAAAACTAAAAGAACTTGCAATATTTCATATCATTATAAATCTTTAGATCTGAACCTATTGCTACACAACCTCAGATCTACCTGATCACATCATGTTCTTCATTCTTAATTTCGTCCCAGAGCTTCCTACCATCTGCGAGAATTCCGGCAATCCTGTGTCTTCTAGCAAACATGATGAGAAAACGCGAATGAACACCACAAAGACCAATGCATTCGGCAACAACCTCAAGATCACAACCTTCGTCGCTTCTTAGGCAACGTGCCACACCGCAGATGTACATGCTAGTAACAAGAGCGATGCTGCAGTGAGCCAGGAGAAGCAATGCGTGAGTGAAGATCCGATAGCTGTCGAAGGTAACTAGACCAACCATTTGCAACAGCGTCACGTGGATGCGACCTGGGAAATTTTCTTCGAATTTTGAAGTTGTCATTCTTCGAATTTTTTTCAGTCGGTACGGTTGATTCTACGTACTTGGTTGTCACTGTTGATAATATGCTTTACAAAGACAATTTTTAAGTTGTTAATGATTCGAAGTAGTGATTCATGTAAGATTTCGAATTTTGCGTATTTTTCGTAAATAACGTCACGATCCCTGGCTAGGGAATTGACGTTTTGCAATCACGACGTCACGTGGATTTTTACAGGCCAGGTATGTCTTTTAACATTCTATATACACTGATTTAAATTTTTGTTTTCGAAAATTTAAAAAGTTTGTTAATAATTTTCAGCAAACTTTTAAAAGACAAATGTACAATAAGGTAATAAAAGTTAAGAAAATTTTTACCAGGTTGTACCGTTCCGTGACTCATGAAGAACTGTATATTGTACCTTGAATGTATTCAATCATGACGACGTACAAACTTACCACTAGTCACTTTTGGCTGAAGACTAATACTTTGTTGTCTTGCTAGCATCAGCACGGAGCATCGTCGTAAATAATTCATGCAGAATTGACTACACTCGAGTACGGAAACAGAGCTTAATGCGATAATTACACTGATATATTCTCGTAGGCTCGAGCTTTGTTAGACGTAGACATCCTACGAACGCTATTAGCGATAATAGCAACTGACATGGGTAAAAGAAGCATAAAACTTATAGAGTATATCTGAGCTATATAATAAGTATAATTTCAATTGATCGTGGAGAAATACATAATAAGGTTCATATTATGTCTATGGAGAAGCAGAAGTAAACTTGATCAAAAACGGTTCGTGAATGGTTGGTAGTGATGGTCGATGAAGGTACAAAACAATAATTTAACAAGAGAAATTCATTTATTGAGTAACAAATTTTTTCCACTAATTAATTTGAACGCAGTTCTTTTATATTTTTCGCTTAGTATGTACAACAGTGTTAACAAAAGGTTCTTCGATATAGGCTTGAGTTAGGCATTGAAACTTCGCAAAACAGCGAAGAAAGAGACCGCACTAGTGATCATCTGAAAAACATCAAGGAAACAAGCTTGTGAGTCTTTCAGTTAGTTAAGGTTTGTTTAATCTATTTATAATTAACAGCTGATCATTTTACTGATTACAATAGTAAACGTATATTATATTAAGCAATAATTCTTTAACCACTTTTTATCTATCTTAGCTATCACTGAATTTTTATCTTTTTTGGTAGGAACATTGATAAATATTTCGCTATTCGTTTATCAGCTTACACGTAAAATCATCGTCATTGTATAGTCATAATTAACTTTTAGAAAGAGAAACTTTTGTATAAGTTTCGGTTTCTGACTTTTAGATACCTACTATTTTAATAAGTAGGTTTTACTTTAAAAATGAGAAAATAATCTATTCTATATTTCCTTAATTCAAATCATTTTACATAAATTGTTGACTAATTTTTAGAATTAAAATCAATCTAAAAATTAATACCAAAATTGTCTTATAAATATCTAGTCAAAGGAGAAATTTCTTGCTTATAATTTATTAATCAACATTTATTTGAGGAACAAATACTTGTTTCTTTAAATATTTGTTTAAAATTGTAGTACCCTAAATTTCTATATACCTTGTTCAAATCGTGTTACAGAACAATAATTAACCGCGTTTTCTTATTGCTAATAAGTAAATAATAATTGATATCTTAAGTGATAAACGATCTTATACCTAAAAACGTGTTTTAAACCTTTGCGAGTAAACAGCTAATTAACGTGGTGATATACATACAGATCCAAATGTCTCAAGTGATAGCCGAACAATCCCAGCAGCGGTAATTTCTACCGGTCGTTGGGCTCGACGCATTATCATCAGCAGCAGTCGACCTGTCCATGGACTAGGCATCGACGGGGATGCGGTGTAAGCCGCTATGGACACTCCTTCGCTCTGGTTTATGATAATATGGGTATGTCATAATTTGGTTTAGTATAAAAGTAATCCGGAATACCTAATTATACTAGGTATTCCAAAAATATAACTGCATGTATTATATCTGATAAGTTTTCGGTACAGTAAGCTTGATAGGAATTGAAAATACATAATGTGGTTACATTATTACCGATTACTAGACAATAAAATAATCGCGATGAAAAACGAAAAATAATGTAAACCTAAAATTTTTATTTTTAATAGTACAATAAAAAAAAGGAAATTCTCAAATTATAATTTAAAAATTTTATTTTGATAATGTTTATTTATATTGTTTACTTACTTCTTCCAATAAGTAATCTGGTGTCCATTGACATATGAAAAGTTGAACTAAGCACAGGATAAACGTTGATACAAATTTATACCTATCAGGGTCTGTCTAAAAAATATTAAAACTCAAAATTAATTTCCAAACAATTCATGTACATCAATGGCTAAACATATAACTTACACCCACAAGTTTGATGCCAACGAGGGAAAGATTGTAAGCCGTGCATAGTAACTGAACCAGAAACAGTGTTCGTGTAAGTTTTTGTATCTTCACGCACAAACTAAGACAAAAAAAGAATCGTAGCAGTAGTAAGAAATGAAGATTTTTGTTCTGCATTCCGTACCTGGGACGTGATGTTTATACAGTTGAGATGAAACGAAAATACTTTTATTTTTGTACTTTTATTCTAATTTTATTTATTATTCTAATTTTTTAAACTCGTTGAAATAGCAAAGCATCTGACATAAATATTACACTGTGTGCTTTATATATACTGCATTATACGTTTCATATGGATCTCAATGTAATATGTTTTTTATGAATTAATAATGAATCATAAATTAAAACTGTTTCTGCATTGAAGAAAAGCCGTAAATATAATCAGCTTTATACAAAAACGTAATCATTATTTTCACAACCACTTTTACCTTAGTATGCTTTGATGGAATTTGCAACAAGCGACGATCTCACTGTACGCCTGCAGATCGGTCCAACTTTGCGCTTCTTGGCCCATGTGATCGAGGCGATGCTGCAACACCCGGAAGTAGCCACAAGTCATCATTATCAGAAATGGCGCGGCTGTTTCAATGGCCATTGTAATGATGCCTGCATTGTTCAGCAGCAGCACTTGCAGCATAAAGATCAACTCGTACGCTGGCGACGTTGCTACCTCGTCCACGTACCACCTGCAAGCCTTTACGGTGCACTGTTCTTGAATATTATCATACGAAAATTGGAGGAATCGGAGGATCGGTCAAATTTATGGTTCTTATAAAGATTCACAATCGTCAATCACAGAGGACTTTAGTTGATTTTCTCAAAAAAAAATCATGAGATTTTATACGTGATTTTTATAACGTGCAAAATTTAACCTAACATCTCGCGTACAATCCGATACATTTATTAAACCTCTCAATGTTCAATCAAATTACTGCGCACGATACTCGCCTGTAGGGCAGCATCCTCCTCTCGGTACCGTTAGGTTCTGTAGGTGGCAACCTAATTGCAATTGCTGTAGCCGAGTAAAAGACGTTGAGCAACACACAGGTAACCAGTAAACCCTTGAACAGTTTACGCAGTCGACGTTCGTAGCTCTGCACCGTCAGTCGTTCTGTCGACGTGCAACAGTCCCAAATCGCCCGGCATTCGGTAACCAAGTGAGAGCATTCATCCCGTCGTAACACCAGCATCACATGTTTCGTCGCCAAACCGATCAGCGGTACCGTCTCGCAGATGTAATCCAGGTCCACAGTGCCCTTGCGTGCATGATGTTGTTCAGATATGTTTAGGTGTAGATAGAAATATGAAATATTGTCACTTCCGAATCAAAAGGCCTTATCTTGAAGTCCATTTTTTAATGGTGCTATCTGAGAAGACAGCTGTATTATATTAACAATGGATGGCAAATTAAACCACTAATAAATTACCAGACATTAGGTTTATTCATTATAAAAGTTCTAAAATGTGTAAAAATGAAGCTGTCAGTCATCTTTTAAGGAAAAAAAAATAATAAATAGAGGCGAAAATCATCATCCGCCAGATAAAGCTTTTGTCAACCGTGCTTTTAGATCACACCTTTTTCAGCTGGACTTAAAGATTCACCCTTTTGTTCGGAAGTGACGATGAAATGATTTTAAAATATTTAGTTTTTTGGTTTTCACAGGTTTTCATGGTTCTTCCAATAGTCTTGCTAATTTATTTTTGTTTTCGTTACAATTATATCGAACTTTTAACATCTGTTGTTTTTTAACTTTTCTTAATGAAATATGTAAAGTGATTAAAATGATAATTAAATACTTAAAAGATTTATATGATATATACAAATATAAAACCTAATTTCCAACCTCATAAACCTAAACCAAAAATATCATCATAGAAACCTGTTTCGCATGGTTAACTCCGTATCCGATAAACATTGAGCAGTGCATGGTTGTAGAAACGAGGAAGAAGACGACGAGCACACGACTCAGGAGGAAGTCAAACTCTCGGTTCTTGAGTGGGAGGATGGCGATCGCCCGGTAAAATAACAGGTAGATCCACGTCAAACCGTCGAAGCTTGGGGCCTGATTTATTTTTTTGGACACTGTACGAGCATTTGAAATTAGAGTCTCGCAAGTTATAGAATCATGCGCGCGTTAATTATGCAATGTTTTGTGTTTGATTCAAATCATTTGTAAAATATTGTATTAGTTTTTGTTTGAAAAGATTTTATCTTGTATTAATAGTATTTAAAAGTTACCTATATGTTATATTTTTAATGTTAAAATAAACAAATATTTGAAACTAATGTTTAGTAGAAAATTATAGTTTTAATTTATTTAGATGTTGTTCTAATTTTTATGTCACAATAATCTATTCATTTATAAAGAAACTTAGACTGCGAGAATTTTATGTCTTTATTTCTGCTAAAGAATAATATTGATGATTGTTTTACAAGATTCTATAGAAAATATTACAAAGTTACTAAAAAGATGAATCATATATCTCAAAACAAACGAAAACTGTCATTTTCAACGATAATACCGTAGCAGAATCACTATATAAATACAATAGAAACTCCTCGGAGGGCTCACCGACCAATGAACAATTACCGACTATAACATTTTTTCCTATACACTTTACTTACTTCCGATGCGAATAGGAAAGATAAATCTGGACTACCAAGGGGTGCTCTCTGGCAAAAAACGCGAAGTTGCGAGCTCATGCGATGGGAAGATTATCGCCTGAATTATTTAAAAGTGCACGATTTCATGCTTTAGGTATTAAAGATCTCACAAATATTTAATAATCTCTTAATGTTTATTATGTGATGCAATTTTTACAGTTTTATAGTGAAGCATAATTTTGTAGTTAGATTTTTTGACTTAACTAACTTTTGTAAAGAAAAAGATACACGAAGACTTGGTAAAAAAACGACAATATTACTACTGTAACTTCCTGGCTTGGCCGCGGTGAATTATCTATTGCAAGTTAATGTAGCTATAAGGCTTGCACGCTATAAGCTTCGTGTACGTGTAGAAAAAGTGAGAAGAAAGTCGTGATTGAGCCTTTGCGTTGCATTCTTACTTTGTACTCCGAGTACGAAAGATTTACGAAGAGAAACAGTATATAATAATACTGTTATGTGAATGATGCAAACACAGTAATGTATGACATAGATGTTTTAATAATCTGAAACACAATTGATAAAAGAGGAAAATTTCAGTAAACAAGTAAAAGAATACGAAACGGAACAAGAATAGTGGTTGAATACAATTTTTGCAAATTTACAAGGTATGTTGTAGTTTAACATTATTTTTAATTTAAGATTTTAGATTTCAATTAATCTTCATTCGTTATGAGAGGATAGTCAAAGAGGAACGTATGTTATTTCAAAGCAAAAATAAATTGATGAATAATTTTCTTCATTAAAAAGATATCATTTTTTTTTCGAGAAAAAGTAAAAAGATTCACTGACAAAATAAAACACTTACCGATGCAAAGTTGGCAAAATTCATCACATATATACCACCTGCAGTTAACTGACAGGGTGTCAGGCAACGAAGTGTCATAAATTTTAGCAGGTTTTGCGATCTGATAGAACACTCGTACCATTCGTTAGCGTACCTAGTAGGAACTAACTATTTAATACTTATTTACATTTAGAAAAATGAATTCACTACATTTTTTAACTTAGTTATAAACAAATAAAATTTAATACATCAGTCATGTATTTACCGAAAACTTTCAATTTTAAAATACTGATTTAGGTTTGGTGATTTACATGATTTAATGTATTTTGTATTTTACAGCCGTATTTGACTAAACCTAAACTAGTGAGGTATTTCAAGTATTTATTTCGAAAACCTATTACAGTTTCCTATGAGGAAAAAAAATTTCTTGTCAATAAAATTTTTGAGACTTACGCATCTTCGAAGAGACCTACACTGTAGTCGATGAGCTTCTGACCGGGCCAACTGATGTAGAACAAGTGTATCAACAGACCTAACAGTATGGTACTGTACCTAATGCGCTCCATTATTTCGTTGCGTCGAATGATGAGCTGGACGAATTTTTATTGCAGTAAGAGAAAATAACTCAGGTATAATTTTTATATATTTATGGTAAGTAGTTATACAGATTGTTTTGTTTTCAAGTATTTTACTTACCAAAACGGAAACAAAGCTACAGTAGAGCATGTTCATACCCATAAGAATTAAAAATGACGTAGAATAAGATGACTCTAAGATATTCGTGAAACTACAAACAATTTCTTATTTAAATGCTTTTCAATGAAAATTAATTTGTCCAAAAGATACAGATAATAAAATACTCAACTGTATTATTTTCTTATGTAGTTTAATGGTACGAACCATGAAGTCGTAGGTAATGTCATCTTGTTTCGCGTCTGATGAACCTTTTCTATGGCTATATTTAGTCGATGCTTCTAAGCGAGCCCTAAAATTTTATGTATAATATTGAGTAATAGTTAAAAGATAACACACTATAAATTGTACAATTTCTTTAATGATCATTTAACCATTGACGTTTTTTAAAATTCTGTTAAATTTATGGAATCTTGAATTTATATTAGCCAAAACTATATTATTGTATACTAATTTTTTAAAATAAAGTTATTTAATTTCTCTATAAAATTCTGTCATTAAAAGAATCATCGAAATAATTAGCAAAACCTTATCTAGGTGTGAAAGATACTTTGAGCCAGTATACTTTCCATAAAGTACTCACTTGACGATCGCAAAGAGACCGAGACAGTGCTCGATACAGGCTGCGTATATGGAATCGACTGTACAGAATATGAAGACGGTGACAATGCAAGCGAGCGAGTCGAACAAATAAATCTGACCGTAGTACAGGTTGGGATCCATCGGGAACTCGCCATGGAGAATGAAATCGCATGGTCGCGATTGATTCAGCGGCATGATGAAGTTCAGAATGATCGGTGTTATAGGTAAAGTGATGAAGAACAGCAAGGCCATTATCATGTAAGCTAGAAAACATTTAGGGAAGTGAAGAGATGGTGAATAGTATAGGATTTATGTTTGTTTATTTTGAAATATTTTGCCCTTTTGTTGTATTAGAATGTTTAAAACAGTACAATAAATTAATAAAAATTTATAACATGATCATTCGAATTTCACATGGTGAAAGTAAAGTTATTGGTACTAAATACATTGCAAAGAAGTAATTTAACAAGAATGCAATTATAGTATTAGTAATATTATGAAATAATTAAAAATCAGGATTCGTCGTACTTATGTAGCCAATAGTAAGCATTCGTCCTTTTTCAGAGTACGTCATCAGTATACGTCGCTCATCCTCGTCTTTTAATGATTCCCAATTTTCTGCTAAATTTTCATACACTAGTTTCAACTGCAAATGTGGAAGACAAACGTTAACATATTAAATACATTTCTTTTGGGACACTATGATATAAGAGACAAACCTTCTTCTCAGCCAAAATAGATGTTACAAGCTTCAGTTTGATTCCGTAAATGTATAGCAGCAGAGCTATATGTTCGATTATCTTGTCCATGTGGACACCAAAATTTTTGCGTAATCCATAGAGCTACGATATGTAAGCAACATTTTTATATTTTTTTCTTATCCAGTTAATTTAACACCGTCTCTATTAAGGAGAGTTTTATAATTTCGTGAGAGCGAAATTGTTACACTTCAAATTCTAACAATTAATTACATAAAAACCGTTTTTTATCCAAAATGAGTCCATGAATTCGTGTGTAATCAAGTTTCTTAAATAACTCAACGAAATTTAGACAGACTGAGATTGAAAATTATTATAAAAAATATGTCTATATACAATAAATTTCTCACAATCTAGCCATATGAAAATAATAATTATAAACGAATAAATTTATCAAAAATGACTGATTCTCTAAATTTTAAATTACTTCCAAGTTGTTGAAAATCACTGAATTCCTCAACCTTTAAATAATTAAATAAAAATGTCTTTGAGCTTACCTTATGTAACACATATATTAATATTTTATAAAAGTTGATTAATCTTGAAGCTTTATTCAAACTCATGTATTTAAAAAATATTAAAATAATTAAATTTAAAAATAATAAATAACCTATTTCACAAAACGCATTACATAAAGATATGTTTTTCTTTATCGCCTTGAACTGAGGTGGGTTGACGCAGGAGGGGGCAGCCCCCCTACATTATAATATATTTTTGTTTACAAATAAGAATTACAAATATAAATCCTATAAAGATTTTTTTCTACTAGATTTCAATTTTAATTTTGAAATATTCTTTTTTTCCTTTTCTGCTTTTATTTATCATCTTAAAATTTATTATCACGCCAAAAACATAGTAGACGAATACAAATAATACAATTTTTCTTATATGTTGATTATTGAATACTATTTTTTATTCATATATATTTCTTGTTACGTTATATTTTTTTTGTAAACTCTTTAAGGCTTCTCTTCAATTCTCTTGAAAAGTTTTTGTAACTCAGAAGTACACAAAAATACGTATATAACAATATTAAAAAATTATATCTATTTTCCTTAATGTCGATTGTATTCTCACCTGCGGTAGCGACGATATAAATATAAAAGAGACCAGAAACATTCGCACAAAGAACTTCTTCACGGGATTATCATAGGGCCACAAGCCAAACGTCGACAGCAGTTTTTTATTTATCTCGAAGTACCTAGTGTTGTAGATATCCATGGCGGACGTCATCCTTCCTTCAACTACTTGATTTCCCAAAGCTTGCATCGACGCAAGTAATTCATCATTCAGCGACGAGTGTAAAGTTGCGGGCGCGACGCCGCAATAAAAAAGTGCGATGTGATGGCGATTTGCATAGTAAAAAATATGTCATAATTTCGTATCCTCTTCATTACGCGCTTGCATTTAATGCACGCGAGATCTGATTCATTA
Source organism: Torymus texanus (assembly GCA_036873485.1). Lineage (NCBI taxonomy): Eukaryota > Metazoa > Arthropoda > Insecta > Hymenoptera > Torymidae > Torymus > Torymus texanus. The sequence continues at coordinate 13,353 of JAYJLV010033592.1, read as the reverse complement.
TTCAACTCTTTCGAGCTTATAAAGTTGAGCCTGACGTGGCCATTCGAGCACACGCTAAAAACGGAATAATTGCGCGAGTGTGCGGATAATTTTCAGCGGTTTTGACATTATGTATTCTGGATTTTTTAATGAGCTCGATGTGCGTAGTTGCGTTTTATTATAAACTTCATTTCCGTGTTTAAAAAAAGAAAGGGAGCGATAGAAGATGGGGGGGTTGGTGAGGTCACGACGTGGCAGTTTTTTATTGTTTGTCACAAAGGGTAGTTCGCGATGCGTGGAAAACATATGTGTTTGATTAAATGTAAAATTAAAATATGTGCTAAAAAATAATAATTTTCTGAACAAAATGTATAAATATATACTAGATATATTAATATGCAGTGAAAAAACGTAGGAAAGGAACTAAAACTTCTTTATAAAACAAAAAATTGGTCGAATAATGAAGTCAAGTATATACAAAAAATTACTGAACAATATGTTGAATATAAAAACAAGCAATCGTTCAAATTCGTACGTATCTAATTAATTTAATAAACATAAACTCTTCATATTTTATACAAAGGTTTTTTTTAATCCATTAGAAAAATCTATACCACATTAAACATAATCGCATTTCATTGCTAAACAAATGTCACACGTTCGATAATTATCATTACTTGCAATCAAAAAATTATTAATAGATTAATATCTAACATAATTTTTAACAAGCTGCTAAGTGAACGAAGCGAAAACTGTGATGTACGACAACGACGATTTGATTATCTGAAAAACGAGTAAAAAATTGAATTGCGTGTCAGTCAAAGAAAATCGCACTAAAGTCATCATCTTACCGATGCAAAATTTATAAAATTCATCACATAAAGGCCTCCGGCACTTAGTTGACAAGGCGTCAGACATCGCAGTCTCATAAACCTCAGCAAATGTTGAGCTCGAATCGAGCAACTGTACCATTCGTTCATGTATCTGGACATGGATATTTGATGATTAATTTAAAAATAAAGACGATTTCAAATAAGAGAAAGGACTGTGACTTTATTATTTGATGCGCAGCTCTTTTCAAAGCGAGAAAAATCATAGAATATTTTATTGAAGTTATGGATTATCTAATTTTTTAAGAGTAAACGCTGAACAAAATAATTATAATTATAATAGAGGAGAGTTGCCCAGTGGTGGCACCAGTAGTTCTCAACTTTTGGTATTATGAGTTAGAATTAAAATGGAAAAAAAAAACTAATCCTTGCAAGTCCATATAAAAGGTTGGCTTAGTTTTTTTCAATAAATATAATGATAAGAAGTAATTTAAAAAAAATTCGAATTGTAAAAATCCTTTGTACGTAGTAATGAATGTCAAAATGTATGAGAAACGTTTACTAGAACATTTATATTAATTATTATGTTTTTTATTATTATTTTATCTCACATGAGTTCTCATATAAGTTTTTCTTTTCAGAAAATTGGACACATTTATCGAGGAGCTACGAAACCAAAATCGTTATTTTAGTTTGACTCGTGCTCGCCCACCAGGAGGTTTTATCAACAAAGATATATGTTGATTTATTGCTAAATGTTTTAAAAAAAATAGAAATTATTAAAAACAATATTATATCAACTATAGAAAAAAGACAGGGAGACGAAAATAACTTTTAACATTGTGATTGTTGTTGCTATTTCTTAATTCTAATGTAGCTTTGTGAATTACGTGTTAAATAATATGGAGCACTACATATAATAACTATATGGTTATGCGAGAGACATCTGTGGTGGTTAACTTTATGCGATGGTCATAACTGTGAAATACTTTCTCCTATATTTCTAATTTAATGTTTGAATAGACTATTAATTTCAGCTTTAAAATGATTTAACAACTTTTTATCAACTTAATAATCCAACTTACGCATCGTCGAAAAGTCCCATGCTATGATCTATCAATTTTTGCCCTGGCCAACTGATGTAAAAAAGATGTATTAATAAGCCTATCAAAATTGTGGTGTAACGAATAGCAGCTATTGTATCAGCCATATGTACAAGCAGCTGTGAATGTCATTGTCATGTAGAAAAAAAGTTACAATTTTTCGTACGATTACATCGCTAAATTGTTTTTTAAATGTGGTACTTACTACAATTGTTGTGCAAACGCAGTACATCATATTACCACCCATCAACATTAAAAAAGAGGTCGAGTAAGTAGATTCGAGAGTATTGGTGAAGCTAAAATTACATTGTGAATAGTATATATTATCTCAATACTAATGCGAGAAAGTGATTTAACCCGCGTGTGGTGAAAATCTCACATAAGGTTGAGTTAAGTATTTTTAACAGGACGTGAACAAAACTTTATTTAATATACACTTTTTTATCCAAGCAAAAAAACAAGTATTTTGAACACGCTAAACAGTATTTGAAAAAATAATACAGATAATACATATGTGCAAGGCATATACGTGTATTTATATACATATATGTCTTAATTTTCTTCAGTTAGGCAAAAATTATTAAGTCGTTCCGTAAGATTTTTACGATATCAAGCAGTGTATCTTTGATTTCGTGTAATTTTTTGAAATATTAATATTCTTTGACGAAACCAGGCTTAGTTTTATCATTTTCTGTCTATTATATATATATCTAATTATATAATATCTATTTTATAATTAATGACTGATATACTGGAGTTTATTTTTAGGCATGAAAAATAAATTATCGAAGTCTAGTTAAAATCCGCTTCTCAAAGATTATGTACTCCGACACGTAGTATAACGTAAAGTTTTTGGAAAAGTATTATAAAAGTACTCAACTCTATGATCTTCTTATGTAATTTTACAGTTTCTACAATAAAGTCATAAACTGCATCGTCATGTTTAGATTTTAAAGTTTTTTCGTCATTGAAAAGTTTGGTAGACTTGTCCAGACGGAACCTGAAATCTTATTTCCAAAATATAATTGAATGTAATCACTGTAAATAAGAATAAATTATCGGACGAAAGTGTAAATAACTATTATTATGTGTTCGTCTACCATCATCGAACATAAGAACAAAGTTTGTTGTTCTCGATTCGAGTTAGTTAGTTGATTCGAGATATTGTTGTTGATAACACGTTTTATTGTGTGTGTTTATGATCTTGAATAAACATACGTTATTCTTTTATAATAATGGTTGTTATTATTTATTGTATGTGTGTGTGAGTGTAATACTATTATAAATAGGGTGTTTGTTCCTATTTCTGTGCTGGTCCCCATTTGTATGCCTGGTTTTGACAGATTTGATATACATATATGTATATAGGAACATTTTTTGATAATACTTTTAATTTCCTATCTATATATACAGATTTTTCTCGTTTAAAACCAAATAAATAAAAATATTAAAAAACCGAAAATTATTTTATTTATTGTAGAGCTTAGAAATCTGTTAAAACTTAGCGCATATTCTTCTATTATAGTAAACTAGTATTTTTCTTTTCTCGCGCTTTTTTTGGAGACAAATCGTATCGGAAATTAATTGTATTGATTTTATAGATTGCATCAATGTTTTACGTCGTACGAACGCTATTCAATCATTTTTCACCATCTGTAAAAATACTAACTATACGATGAACTTACTTAACAATGGCGAAGAGGCCGATGCAATGTTCGATCGTAGCAGCATAGATAGAATCAATTGTGCAGAATATCAAAACCGTAGCGGTACAAGAAAGCAAATCGAACAGGTAGATCTGTTTGTAGTAGTCGTTCGGATCCATTGGAAACTCACCATGGAGGATAAAATCACGTTGGCGTGCTTCCTCAACCGGCCATATGATGTTCAGAAGTAATGGCACTAGCGGCATGCAGATGAAGAAGATCAGTGCCAATATCATGTAAACTGAAAAAAGAACCGATTATGTGCGTACCCCCAGTACAATTTTTATTTTTTTTATCAAACTGTACACTACTATGTAAATTGGCACTTGTGCAGACTGGGGAATATACATCATTTTTCAGCATAAGGAAATTGAATTTCAAATAAAAAAGGAGCAATTTTACAGGAATTATCGAACAATGAGTACAAAAAAAATAATATAAAACTAGATTTTTTTCGGTTATCTGAATCATTCTAAATTAAAAAAAAAGGTAACATAGTGAATTTGATTAAACAATACATTGTTTTGCCAGGACAAGTTGCACATATATTTTAGGAAACTGGGATGGGTATAAAATATAAATTAGTTTTTAAAATAACATTAAAAAATGTGTGTATTTTACAATCATCTTTAAACTTATATGACTTTTAAAGGATTCACTCCCACCAGTATAACTAAGATATGGCATTATCTCTATATCATGAATTTGCTCAAACCTTGAGTTATATTTTTGGATACCAAAAAATAAACAAATATTTTTTATATCATAATATATTTAGTTTAGTTACTTTCGTTACTTTTCTTTTAATATTCATCATAAATGTTTCTTTATTTTTTTTTTGTTACTGAGAAGTTGAATAAACTAGTTGACAGTGGGAATTGTTTGTGATAGTAACTAGATAACAAAATCATATGTACTTATATAAGCAACGGTAAGCATCCTTCCTCTTTCGGAGTACTCGATGAGGATATTCCGCTCCTGCTCGTCCGTTAGTACCTCCCAATTATCAGCTATACTTTCGAATACTAATTTTAACTGAAGAAATTTCCTATTATAATCCTCATTTTGATAAAATTACACTAGTATACGCATTTCGATTAAACTTACCTTCCTTTCAAAAAAAGTTGTCGTGAGCATTTTCAATGTTATGCACATAACGTAGACTATATAAGCCACGTGCTCGATTACTTTCTCAATGTGAACACCGAGATTCTTTTTCACCCCGTAAAACTGTTTGATATTGAAGAAAAAATAGTTTCTTGGTAAAAATAGATGATTTACAGTACACGTGAAAATAGATATCAAAATAAATTGGTGTACTTACTTGAGGCAAAGTTGATGTGAAGATGAATATGATGAGTGACGTTCGTGAGACAATTTTTTTTAACATACTTTGGTAAGGCCAAAGTCCTAAACTTGTCATCAGCGTTTTGTTTATTATAAAATAGCGGCTATTGTATATATCCATACTCATGATTAAATGAAATAAAAAATTTTCTGTAGCTGATGCACAAATTCAAATTCTTCTTTACATAAGGCCCTTAAAGATGTAAAGAAAAAATTGTAGTTTAACTTGCGTTATTCTATTAATATTATAACGGATGACTTGGTCAAATTATATAATAAATTACAATTTAAATTAAAAGAAAAGGAAAAAAAAATTATTTTTATCGAAAACATGCTTCATGGTGAATTTTGATGTAATAAGGGAATCAATCAATTATTTTGATGTAATTTTTAATTCAAAAAACAATACTTAATTTATAATTTGCAAAAACCAAAATAAAAATAAATTAAAATAATACTTTCTAGCTATAAAATATAAACTATTCAAATTTTAGATACGCAGAAATTACGAATTACAATTAACTACCCAAGTTTGACAAAAGTTTTGAACTTATGACAACTGTAAAACTACAACTCATAAAACATCTTTATACCAAACTTTTTTGCTCTCCTTTGTCCTCCACGACTCTAGTATGACTCACACTAGGTATATTTCAGGCACGGGCTATAGACGCGGTGGTGCGTTCGACCGCAAATAATGAGAAAAAATGACGACCATTTACATGCGTAATCAAAGCCGGTCGCTTGCTGAAAGGGTGAAATTTCGAAGTACTTATTACGTTAATGTCACTGTCTTATAGAAAAATGGTGCTACGTAAGTGCTGGCAATTTTCGTAAGTGTTAGACTTTTTCAGTAGGTAATTTTTAGTGAATTACATAAGTCAGTATATTATCAATAATATTAAAGTGACTTACTCTCCAATGATTTTTCGGAGATAGTTGATAAATATATTTATTAAAATTTACTTAATGAAAATTTATTACAATCAAAATATATAAAATAAATTGATGTGTACAAACTTAGGTGAAGCACTCAAATTATTTCAAAATTGTAAAGATAGTTTGTAAACTCAATCTAATATAGCTTGTTACTGTAATTACGCCTTACAAAAAGTTTTTATAAAATATTTTTTATAAGAAAGCAGTTTTTGCTCCCCTTTGTTCTCTCCAGCTCCAGTATGATTTACACTAGCTATATTTCAAGCATTCACTAGGAAACGATTTGCGTCCGGTGGTATATATAATGTGAAAAATGGCAATGATGTACATGCATACTGAATGGGTGAAATTTGAAAATATATCTATGATGCTCATGACATTATTTTTTGATAACGATAAGAGAAGATTTTCAGCGTCTATTTGAATATGTCAAGGGACACGAAGGGCTACATAAGTGCACGTAATTTTCGTAAATGTCACAGTCACTTTTTCAATAGCTAAGTAATTTTCAGTGAATAATATTCACTGTCCACCTTAGTGGAAATAGTAAATGTAAAAAAAGTATTAAAAAAGTGTAAAAAAAATGTCGGAGTTGGGACCCAAATAACAATTATTCATATAGTTATTAATAGTGTTTGTACAGACAATTTTTCCGCTTTTTTTTTTATAGTTTTCTACACTTATTTACATTTTCTAATGATAAAACTGAATATTTGATAGAAAAATTAAGTGAATAACTTTTATATACAGTTATTTATAGTTCTATATATAGTTATTAACATTTATTTATAGTTATTTACATTAAAAATCTATAAAAAAAATTGTTAGCAATTGTAAGAATTGTACAAATTTGTAAATTATTGTAAATATCCCGCGTGAAAATGTTATATACGAGATTTCATATCAGAACGCAAGTACAGCTAACATCGATCAATATAAAATCTCATATATTTCTGATAATGAGACTTTTATAGTTTTATACGAAGTTCTTAGTTTTTCTATATTAGTTTTTGAAAATAATATTAGAGAACTCATTTTAATAATTGAATAAATTCTGTATTTTTCAGAGTAAAACTCGCAATTTATTAACGCAAAAGCGTTTAGAATAATTACCGTTATTTAGCTCGTCAGCCAATTACATCAATATCGTTAAAATTGTGATATAAAAATAGTAATTAATGATGCAAACCCTCCTCGGTCTCTCTACTACAAAAACGATAGAAAATGATAATGTAAGAAAGGAAGTGGCCATATACTTTAAAAAAAATCCAATTACACGATTCAACTACATATAATAGATATACAAGTAGTATATAGCATATTAAGTTTTTTAAACAACGTTAGAAAATATTAATCTCACAATTCGTAAAAATGTGTTTCTATGACAAGATGTAGTCATAGAGTGCCATGTTTAAAGTAAAAACTGTAAAGAGAGAAATTTTAATAATATTTAACTTCACAAGTTATGATCTACGGTTCAGTAATAAAATAAAATTAATATGCATACAAGGTTTCAGAAAAAGTGAGAACAATTCGATTTTCTAGAGAACGTTCTAAAGAAGATTATAAAATAAACTCATTCAAAATAAAAAAAAATGGAGCCAACCGATTTGCTTTGGATCGAACGTTAGTAGCTCGAAGCCCTCGTCGTTGGTATATATCTAATTATCCTTAAATACCTTCAACCATAGCTCACCCCCGTTTTCCCCAGCCTGCTTTATACTTCCCTACTCTAACATTCTGCTAATTCTCTCAAATCGAGATAACAGTTTATACCATCTTCTCTTTCTCTCTTACTACTTATTACTTATATATAATAACTATATAGTCCTATCAACTCCAATTCTATAAGGATTGTTTTACCACTAGAGGGTATCTCTTAATTATACCTTTCGGTTGTAAATAAATCATGTATTCTTGGAGACACTGCTTCTAAGTAATTCTAGTACTCTGAAGGATCGCAGGTCCAATCAATTTACTCTAAAAAATTGACGAATCCGAGAGGCAGACCTCCTTTGCCGCGATTTCATTGGCGAATTACAGCCATACATGATAAATTTATTCATCATAGGGCATTTGAGCGATTTTACAGATAATTTCCCACATATTTCTCAAAAAAAATTATAATATTTATCTGAAGTTTCAATGTTTGTAATTTAACAAAATTATTATTTGATTGTGTACTTTTTCTGTGAATGAAAATTATAAAAAGATTACAAAAACGTTCCAATATAAAAAACCGCTGCCAATACATTGGCATTTAGCTTCCTCAAACTTTATATATTATTCCATTATTATTTTGTCAGAATAAATTCAAATAAATTATATTATCAATATATTTTTATATAATAAAAAAATATCTTTAAAAGTCTACCTTTCAATTGCACTTTATTGCATCTATAATAATAAAAGAATCGTCAATATATACCATATATAACATTATAAAATACGTTATAACGTTATAATAACGTTATAAAATATAACATTTTTGCTTATTATAGTGGACCGTGCTAGTCAAAATTTACAATAACTTTGTCTTTTTTCTTCTTTTCATTATTATTTAAATGAAAGAAAGAACTCTATTTCTCAAATTCTGTTATTTTTGTGATACTCTAATTCAAATTATCTCATCTTTTATTCACTTTTACTACATCTTAAAATCGCAATTAAATCTATATAAGTTTTTCTTTTATTCTTATTTTAAAAAAAAAATTTAATTTCATACTCTGGAAATAAATGTTGTAATTTTCAAAAATATTTTATTTCGATATTTTGTTAAAAACATTCATTTTTAAAAAGTTATAATCTTTCAAGAAATTAATTTGTCTGAAAATAAGCAAATGTAAGCTTATTAATTCTAGTTTTACGTTATTTAAAAAATTTCGTATGAAGATTTTAATTGAAATATAACACTTTTTTAATATATTTCATAAATAAATTGTTTAAAACGTATTCCTTATTTCGGTTTACCGTTACTCCGGTTATAGTATAACCAAGAGAACGTCACTTTTTACTAAAATATTTTTCATTAAAAGCAAATAAAGGAATACACTTGAAAATTTTACCCATTATTGTATTAATTTAAAGTCAATTAATAAAGTATTCTTTGAGAAAAAGGAATTCAAAAATTTTATAGAAATATATTTAACCTCCAATATCTTTTTTCGTAACAGTCAGATATTTCTAGGCAACGAACTCAGCCTGTAGATATAAAAAACTATGTCCGTGCCAAATTTCAAGTCGATCGGATAATTTTTACTCCAGTTATCGTGCAACATCAAAAATACTATTTTTTCGAAAATATTTCTTTTCTCCATAAAACATCGAAATAATCTCTTAAAAATTTAACCTAATATTCCTTAAAATGAGTTCAATTTGTGGTTTAAATTTCAAATCTATTGATCATTTAGTTTCTGAGAAATTAATTTATGAATTTTAGGAACATTTTTCTTAATAACAAATGAAATACGAATAATAACTTAAATGTTAATAAACCAAAGTGTAGGTAATTGAAAGACCTTTCAAGAACAATTTAGATTGATAAATAATTTTGACCCCTACATGTGTAAAAATCAAAAAAACGAAAAATTCAAAATCGTATTTTGGTTATAAAAAAAAATCGATAGACTATTGAATACGTCAGAGTTTTTATCGCAAGACGAACAAAATAAGCTTTGAACGGCGAAGATCGATGGTTTGGTTCCCGAGATATAGAAAGTTTACATACACACACACACATACATAGACAGGAAAAAAAATTTTCTCAAAATTGAAAATTTTCAACAAATTTCACCTTAAAACACCATTTTAAGTCTTCTTTGTCTCAAAAATTTTTTTGACCGTTACAAAGCTTCCTCTTTGAGGAAACAAAATCAGAAGCATGAAATTGATCTAAAAATATTACTAATGTCATTGGGGAAATTAGAATAGTTTTAAATAATAAAATACTTATGTTTAATAATAAATTTTCTTTATTTAACGTATTTGTTTTTATTTTCCTATAAAGAATTTAAAAGAATAAGATATTTCTGTACAAAAGACTTTGTAACAAGCTTCGGTTATGATTTATTTACAGGCGCTTTTCAACAATAATTTGTGAAACATTATTTTAAAGTAATGTTTACGTATTCAAAAAGAAAACTAGAGATATTTTTACCTAAATACGGTGTTTCTAACGTTATTTTAACTTTACAATTTTTATATTATGGTTGATTCATAAGATGAAACAGTAGTTTCTAAAAAAAAAAATTAATGATTTTTATGCATGGTAACTATTTGTCTCATATCGAACCTTATGTTTTAATTATTTCATCGTATTATATTTTATGCAGTTAACAGTCCAACAGAAATGAAATTCTATTCATTTGTATCATATATGAGTCCAGCTCGTTTGCAATATCACAAGATCTATGATCATTATCTGTGTCTACAAGTTTTTACAATTTTTTGGTAGTTGTGAATTTATAAATAAGTATTTAATTAAAAGGGCGAGTCGACATTTTTTATAAACTGATCGGTGTCTACGAGATCGACGAAATCCTTAACACCTTTCGATCGGACGGACAGTCCAATGCTGGCTCCATTCTCGTGCCATTTAGCTTTCAGCAACACGCAGCTACCCTTTTCTGTAACATTATAATTTTAATATTATAAAAATGCATGTTACATAACTTAAATAAATTACAACGTTTACAGAATAAAATTAAATTATGATTCTCAATTAAAATGTAAGAATAAAAGATTCTATATTTGATTTTGGCAATCTAGAGCTACATTTTCTATTTAAGAAAAAATTTGTTTTCCCATTAATTTTTAATAAAAACAAAAACTAACAAGCAACTTGAAGATTTTAATTATAAATCTAACAAAGATTATTGTGTTTCACTGCAATAATGTGAAATTCATTAAGCCTCACCTATCAGACCACGCTCGTGTGCAGCGGCAAGCTGGTTGACGACACGTCGCTCAACCTCGTGCTTGATCGAGCGCGCACCGTAGTGAGAGTCATAACCGTCGGCAAGGATCGACAGTACTTCGCGGTCCCACTTGAGCTCGATCTTATGACGCTCGTGCGCGCGCGACGCCCAGGCTTCGAGTTCACGTGCCACCAGTTTGATGAGTTCGGCGCGCGAGAATGGCAGGAAGTAAACGATCTCGTTGATGCGACCGAGGAACTCGTCTCGACGGAAGTGCGATTTTAGGATTGGTCGTACCTAACAGAAAAAAAGAAAAGCACTAGTTATTTTTGAAAAAGATATAGTCAATTTTAAATAGACTTATAAATTTGAATGGAAAAAATAAAGAATATAATAACGTAAATTAACGTATGTTTCTGTACGTCGATCTGTGCTCAATTAGATACGTTTCACTACGTTTGTGAATGTTTTTGCATGTTTGTGTATACGTTTTTATTAAAATTCAAACATTTTGTACGAAACGTACTGTAAATGTACCTAAACGTACCGAAACGTACTAAAACGTACCGAGACATACCGAACGTACCGAAATATTGCATCATGCAATATTCTACAGTAACCCACGTGCATTCTTATATATTTGTATACGCTTGCGACGTTTGAAGTAAAAAATTAATTTTATCAGTATACGTTCCTGTAATTTTCTATACGAAGCTGCACTTTTTTATACCTTGACTCAAATTTCTGTGCGTTTCGGTAGGTTTTTATACAGTGTCTGAATCTTAATCAAGACGTACGGAAACGTATGATTACATTTGTTCAAATTCAATCAGTTTTTTTAGTTCAACTCACCACTTGGTCCTTAAAATTTCGAGAAATTTCTATATTTTCCGGTTCCTGGTCCTCACCGGCATTGCCATCAAGTCTTTTTGTTAAAAGCCTTTGTGCCTCTCCTCGAAGTTGTATGGCATGCTCAGCAATTTCTTCGCTCGCAAGATTGGACGTCATTATGAAGATTGCATCTTTGCACTCTATCGTTTTACCTTTTCCATCGGTCAACCTTCCCTGATTTTAAAGATTGCTGTTTTATTATTATTATTATTATAAAAAACTAGGGGATGAGCTGTGCTTTTACATAATAGGCACGACTGCACACTACTTAAAAGAACCTTATTACTTTATATGATTGAACTCCACGCAGAAATGCTAACTCAAAGGGTTAATTAATTTTAGTAATTTTGTGTGTGAAACTACAATTTTTGTATTGAAATATTTTATGTAAAATCAAATCCTGCTGCATGAGGGAACAAAAATAATGCTTTTCGGTGATTTCGACAGTAACAAATTTCGCTCTGGCGAAATTCTAAGGCTCTCCAGAGTAACAGTGGTGCCTAATGACAAGAATATTTCTATTCTGATTGAATTTAGTCGATGAATACGAACCTCATCGAAAAGCTGTAACAATACCGTGAGAACATCAGGATGTGCCTTATCTACCTCGTCAAATAGCACAACCGCGGTCGGAGACTTTCTTAACAGTTTCGTTAACTGGCCTCCATCGTCGTGGCCGACATAACTAAAGAAGGAAAACATTAAGTTATAAAATAACTAAAAAAATATTTTTAAAAGTTCCAAAGGGAATTTTCCAGTCATGAATTGATTTTTTTTTTATTTACAAATAGAAAATAAAACATTTGGAATTGTCGATAAGGAATTATTTTATCGTAAAAATAAATAAAATAAATGGTTGTAATAAATATAAATACTTAAGGGGTTACACTACTCAGAAAATTTTTTTTTTTACAAAATTTTTTATTTGCTTAAATGATGCATAAAATATTCAAAAATAACATTCAAAAAGAATTTTCGTGGAAAGGCTTGAAAAGGCCGCTCGACCACGCGCAGGATTTTAAGGGTATAACAGTTCTGTTGGTAATATTAGCAGGAATAAGTGAATTATAGTTCTTCAAAATATATATTATTACTGTTTTTGGGATGCTGTCACAAATTTTAAAGTGGCAATGCGGAAGCAGTGTTATTTTTACTGAATCGTGCGTGCGTGGTCTTGGGTTCAAGCTCGTTGTGTCGTGTCAAAAGTGTGGAAGTACTTCAATTGACAGCAGTCCATTAATTAATGGGCATGCTTACGATATTAACAGTCGTTTTACTTTTGCTATGAGACTAATTAGTATTGGAAGGTAAGGAATAACTAAATTCTGTGCGTTTATGTGTTTTCCGAAACCAGTGTTTCAAAATCGTACGATGCAATTGTACAGAGCATTGCAACTGCTAGGGACGCTGTCAAATATAAATATTTAGAAAAAGCTGCTGAGGAGGAAAAACAGATTAGTGTAGAAAAAGGACAGCATGAGGGTTTGATAGTGTCAGGGAACGGCTCCTGGAGAAAACTTGGCTTCAATTCACTGTACGGATTCGCAAGTTTAATCGGATGGTAGTCAGGAAAAGTAATTGATATTTGCGTGAAGTCAAAATATTGCAAGGAGTGTGAGCACTGGGAAAAAAAGAAAGACAC
>JAYJLV010033573.1:0-27395 GCA_036873485.1 Torymus texanus | reverse complement strand
TAGCCAACTAACCATAATAGATTTCGGTATAGAGAGGAAGAGAGAGAGAGAGAGAGAGAGAGAGAGAGAGAGAGAGCATGGGTGACTTTTTTGCAGCCACCTTGGCATAGCCATAACCGAGTCGTCTCTTTCCCCTTCGTCGTGGTGGCGGGCCATTATCGGGTAAACGCGCTATTAGCCACGCTCACGTGTATATATCTATACGTATACATGTACGTACGTATATATATAGATATATAGATATATACTTCACATGAAGAAAGCGCGTACCGGGGACCAATCTAGCCTCGTAAAACTGGCGCGCGCGTATATACTCGCGCTCGCGCTCACGTGGTAATAACGTGCGAACGCGCTATTCATCAGAGAGCCTCACAACGCGACAAAACACAGAGAGAGAGAGTCGCGCATGTGCGCTGGTAATGAAGGTCTAGGCGTAAGAGAGCCGCGTGGAAATGCATCGCAAAAAAAGAGAGAGAGAGAGCCAAGTACGAGCTGAATTCTCTGGTAGTTTAGGTTTTTTTTCGAGAAGGAGGAGGTGGTGGTGGTTTTTGTTAAGGGCTGGCCGCTGATGAGGTGGTCGCACGGACGTGCATATATATACGTGTACGCTCACAGAGGATTATGTGTTATGTGATACACACGCACGCGAGTATATAGGGGGGAAAGTAAAGAGTTACTTTGTCAGTCAGGGCTGATTGTAAAAAAAGAGGCGAAAGATTTTTTAAATTCACGGTCTTTATGTATTCATAATCTTATGGCCTGTGACGTTGGCTTTTATGTATTGAGCGTATAGTAAAGTTAAAAGATATTACATATACTCTTTATTTTTTTTTCTTCATTTCCCCCCTCCCGCAAAAGCTTGTGTTAATGAGATGTTATAGTACAGTGCTTTCAAGAAGCTAAGAGAACTCTTTAAATTTTATGGACGAAAACAATGATTTACGCTCTTTTTTCCTCATCCCAAGAGACAAGTACATAGTTTGCATCATAATACACACTGGTTATCCATAATCACTCGACGATGATAAGGTCCCCAACGTTTTCCCCAACATTTTATCGTTCCTTAGCTGATGAGATCGACCGGTATACGAATTTTACCTATACGGTATATAACATATCGCTACTGTCCTCATATAGAAATCCGTAAGTAAAGCGCGTAACTTTTCTGAAACTACCTTACCTAACGTCTCAAACCTTATTATATCCAAAACACAAAGCAACAAGCACGCGTTATAATATAACAGCACCATATTCTTAATTAAAACAAGGAAAGCTATATTCTTTCAAGCCACGCGTCTGCGGTTCTTCCCACAAAAATAGAAAACAGCATCTCTCCCTTCCTTTGGCATATTTTTCTTCTTAGAACACCGAATAACAAGCGCGTCATTTACCGCTCACGCGTATAGCTACACCAGCAAGGATTATTAACCTCTTCAACTCAGCCTGAAAAAAAGCACGCATTCTCTCCTCTTATCCACGGCCAATTAAGACTTTACGGCAATTAGACCGCGCGCCCGTCGCCTGACGTTTTCACAATGCCGCGTGAGCGCAGAAGTCAAAAGTTCCTTTGCGATATATCTCGCTTGCTACTACATTAGCGGTAGCGCTGTGTGTGTGTGTGTCGTCTAATTAAATGGCTCTTGGGAGTATGAGAAGGATTAGAGGTGCTGGACATGCGTGTGAAACGCCTACTGGACGCTTCGTACGGCACTCTACTTTTCTCCCGCTTGCGCGTGTATATATACGCACGTAAGGCGCGGGTTTCTCTCGTTATCCGCTTTTATCTTAATACTTCTAGAGGTTGCGGAGTTAAGCGGAGATGTGTGTGTGCGTTTAGCGGGTTAGCCTTGTGAAAGTTATTCTGAAAATGTTGGAGGGTTTTTAATGTGTGAGAATAATGAAGACGTAGGTGTGTGTGGAGCTTCTTTACGGTGTCGTTATCCTTTTGAATGCTTGAGGCTTTTAAGTGGTTAAAAGTTGGTATGTTATTTGATTACGAATGCCATTCCGAGTTATCATTGGATTGTTATTGCTGTAATTTTTACTGACGTAAATAGTTTAATATTAGCAACACACTATATAGAATTATATATATTTTACTTGAAAATGTTACAATTGAAAATGTAATCAAAATTAGTTATGCTCATTAAAATCTTGAAAATATTATAGGATTACTGTATAAAAATTATTTAAATAGAGTAAGATATTTCTTTTTACAAGGAATCTATAAACGGTAGCCATAACAATTCTGATATAAATTGTGAAAATAAATAATGATTAAAACTAGTCAGCTGTCCATTAAAGACTAAAAATGATAAAACCATAACATTTCATAATAACCTATACCTATAATATACAACTGATGTTAACAATTAATATTTTTATATCAAAATTTAACCATACATCCAGGAAAAAAGTCTCTAATTTAAAATCCTGTCACTCCGAACTCTTTAAGCCCTTACAAAAAACACACGCTAGTAAAAATAGAGTATCCCAAAGCAACGAGCCTCGTATAGCCGTCGCACCACCCACAGCGTGCTCGCGCACAGGAAAGAAGAAAAGAGAGCCTGAAATCGCGATAACGCCGTCTCCTCCTCTCTTTCTCTCTCTCTTTCTACTCTCTTCACGCATGGCAGTTCAGTCGCGAAAAAAGAGCGAGGAGGTGTCAGGCAGACCGACCGGCGCGTTCTCACGTGCGCGCGCGCGTGTCTCTTATACCATCGTGCGCATACGGAGGGAAAGAGAAAAGGAAAGAAGGAGACGGGTAAAAGAAGGGAGAGGAGGGGAGGGGAGATATCGTCGTATACGCGATATCATTAAGGAGGATTTATGTCGCGAGTCCGAGTGGTCTGTGCCACTCTCGTGAGGTGGGAGCGTGGAAAAGAGGTTGCCTTCGTGCGCGCGCGCGCGCGAACGCGAACGCGAAAGAGAGAAGTGGAAAGAGAAGGGAAGAGAGTAGCAATGCGAGAGTCGCGGGTTATTAAGATTTTTCGAAGAATTACGTGAAATTATTTATGATTCATTGTGTGACGCAGAGTGAAAGAAAGAGAGGTCGAAGGTTGTTCAAAGGAGATGAGTGGTGGGAGAGAGGTAACGGAGAGGTGAGAGAGACGTTTTTTTTCTGTCGATTGATGAGTGTGTGGTTTTATGATTGATTTGGTGAAACTCTGGTATAATTACATTGAAATACTGTTTGTCTGGTGATCCAGAAATCAGTCATTCACGGTAAACAAATCATCCGTTTAACTGATAATTCTTATATACATTCAGCTTTTTTTCCTATATACACTATCTTTACACGATTTACGTAAATAACATTAAAAAAAAAGTTCAATCAATTTTCAATAGCTGACGCTATACAAGTCGACCCATTACAATCCTAATAACTCTAAAACCGTAATTATTTCACAGCCTCCAATAACCAGCACCAACTGCAGTAGCAGCAGCACAAAACGCACTCATAACCCCTAGACTTTACAGCTCTTTTTTAGTCGCCCCGACAAAAGAAACCCCTTCCGACTTCTTTCCATCTCGCCTAACAATTTACTTACTACGCATTTACTATTGTAAAAAAACACGCCCGCGGAAATCGGTACGCTTCCACGTACAAAACGCCTCGTAAATTTGTCAACGGCTCTCTTTTCCGTATAACGAAATAAGGTCCCCGGAACTGTGACCTGCAAATTATTATCCTTCTTTCAATTTTCACCGCTGACGTAACAGGTTAAATCGTGTATACTACGAGAGAATATGGCATATTTTAACAGAAGCGAGTATGTATATATGCGATGTTCTCAAAAGGTTAATCCAGTGTGTTATCTAATCCAGAAGTGTACATATTCATCGTATGATCGGTCAAAGCCCGACATACACGCGCATAAGAACTGGACGGTGGTTGTGGTTTGAGGGAAAAAATTGATGTGGCAAAGCTACCAGGGAAGTGTGGCGACTGTGATGGCTATCTTTGGTATGGGAGGTTTTGTAGCTTCGTGGCGCATATGGAGATGTTGTAGCTTTGATTGCAATTTATCTATCGGTGTAATTGCTGCGATAAGAAAATCAAAATAACGTGTATAGTAGGATCTTAGTTGTTTACTGTCTAATGATACGACATGTTTGATTTTTCTTAAATAAGATTTTTTAAAAAAATATTTTTAATTGTTTTAAACTTGTTTCAATATTCTTTTGAAATGTTAATAGTGATTAAACATTTTAATACACTGTACAGATTATATGTGGTATTCTGATCAAAAGCGAGATAAAGAAATTATTGACTTGATATAGAGTCAAACAATAATCACGGACTCTATAACGACCGGCGGACAAACAGTAAACAAACACACTTGTCAAGCTCGACTAACCACTTTATCATAACAATTCCCTCGATTTTTCTCTCTACCACATATCGACATCATCATACTGCCCTTATCTTCGAACCATTACATTTCAAACCGCGTTGAGGTGAGAAGGACGAGTTCTAAAACAGCACCACCTCGTCTCTCAACCTTATCGCGGCGCTTTGCAAGCGCGTATATATATATACCTATACGTGCGGTGACTAGGCGCTTATACGCATGCGTAAACGGCAATATCCCCCACCCTGCGAGATATCGGTTGGCACTTCGTGAATTACACTCGTCCGGTGATAGTGCTATCGATATTTTGCCCCTCTCTCTCTCTCTCTCTTACTCCTTGTGAAAAAAGAAAAAGAATCGTGTATACGACGGAGATTAGTCGCGCGCGAATTTGCTTATCCCCTGCGTAGTGGTTCGATTTATCGGTAGGTATATAGTAAGCGGTCGATATGCGCGTACGCGTACACCTTAGGGGTAATTTACCTTAATTACGCGCCAGCCAGGAGGTTTATGTAACGCACACAAACGGTTTGTTTGATGGCGGTTGATTAAAACTGTTTTTCCTGGGGTGTATGTATATATGTATATATATATTGGACGAAGGTGCTATTTCACGGCGGATTTTTAGATACGAGTTACTCGAGTTACCGGTAGCAAGTGCGTGAGTATACTGCAGTTGCGGCTGTAATAAAGATCTGACTACGGTGAGGAAAAATTCGTCGGAGGCTTTGATAAGGGAAACTGTGTTTTATAATCATTAAATTTTTTTTGTATAACGTTGAAATATTGGGAAAAATAATGGATTTGAAAACGTGATCAGGAAATCGTCGGGTTTGAAGTGGAATAGTAGATTTTTTTACCAGAAAAAATAATGTCATTGTATACGGTTGGTTTGTTAATGAAACAATTGTTAATTGACCTTTCATTATATTTTTATGTAATTACTGAAGCAACGTTCAAGGCTGAAGTCAATTAAGTGGATCACAACGATTTGAACAAAATTATTACATAATAAGCAGTAATATTTATCATATAAAGTTTCTACACTGAGAAATCGAATTATGTCTTCTCTATATTTATTTTCACAATTACTTTAACTTAAAATTGAATATCTACAAATTCTAAGCAATAAAAAGAGCAAATTACGTATCTCATTCTCAATTAACTCCTATTAATAGATACCCACATATAAAAGTTCCGTACAGAACACTTTTTATATATATACGTATCGATGACAAACATTGACACTAATCCCAGACTGCTACTTCCTACTCGCCAACCTAAAAAAAAAAAACGACTATCTTCATAAAACCGTGTACCGTATCCCATCAAGTCCCGAGGTAAACAAAGCTCACCGCGGCTGCCGCTCTACACCAATATACCTTCAACAAAACGAAAAAGAAAAAACATCGTCTCGCGGAACCGATCCAAACCTCTCTCTCACTCTTTCGTGCGCGCATTAAACCTTCGCCGACTCATCATCATCCCTCGACGCGCTTTATGCCCGCTCATTCTGCTTCCGCAGAAGCGAATCGAACAATCGTGCCGATGCTTTTACGAGGTCGATCATTAAATTTAATAATTTCGTCGTTACATAAGAGCTGCCGCGTTTGTCTCTCTCTCTCTCTCTCTCTCTCTCTCTCTCTCTCTGTCTCTCTCTTACTCACAGTGTCGAGAAGAGAGATACTTTGTCGAATTGCGTATAAGACGACCGTTAGACGCGTATCATTAACGCGATGGCGAATGAATGTGGAGAAGGAAGATGAGGACAAGAGAGAGAGGTTAATAGGAGGACGGATGAGAGGTATATTGTGATGGCAAGGTATTGAGCGACGATGGACGCACCACGGGACGTCCAAGCGGTGTTGTTACGGATAAGGAAGCGATCGACACTCACTCCTTTTGACTTTGCACTTTTGCAAAGAAGCAGTAGTGCGTGCGACCTAATAATTTAAAAAATGAACCGTTTAAGAGTTATCAGTGGGAAAGAAAAAAAATTAAGAGCTTGCAACTTTATTGCGCAAAGTATATAATCGAATGCTGTAGAAAAAGTTTAGTTGAAGAGAAAAACTATCGGTTCTTACCGTGGATTACAAATTTACTAATATTTATCATCTAGCTCTAACAGAGATATAAATACACTCGATCTTCTCGCCTGTAACTTGCGCGTTGACCTCCGTGGCATCGAAGAAATATGACTTCGGGAGTTTGTTCACAGCTGCGACGTGCGCACACGCGCGTACTTTAAAAAATCGACTCCGTTTAGCGAATGGTCAGAAGAGAGACCGAGTGTTGCAGAGAGCACGAAGTTAACGATTTGTCATGATAATGAGGCTTCAATTACGCGCACGGCGACTTTTCCTATATACATGATATTCGTGAAATATTTCGTTGTAATTGAATGATTTATTTTTAAGGAATCAATAATGTGAGTGTAGTTGTATAGGTATATTTGCAAAATGTTAGGCTATTCATTCTCAAGTGATTATTGTGAGATACAATTTGTTGCCGTTTGTAGGTATTTAATAGGATTAATCAATAAAGTTATAAAATATTGATTTTGTTACAATAGAATCTGCCAATTCACATTTAGAACTATGAGCTTTATAAAATTAATTACCTTGAAACTTACTTTTTAAGAAAAGAGGATACGGCTTCGACACTTAACCAAAGTAAAATTATAAAATAAACAACATCTTGTGTATAGATACCACAGAGAATTTATTCATCAATATAAATAAACCAAATCAAAAAAGGTTGCACGATATGTCGAAAAATTTAAAAAGCTCCGTCTGACCAAAAGAATCTACATACAATAAATAAAGCACCGCGTGTAAAAACAATCACTAAAACCTTTAAAAAAAAAAGGGATATTGACAAAAAAAAAGACAAAAGTCGATGAGTACACAGACGTTTACACTCCGCACACAGTGTACGGCCCGGGAAGGGCGAAATTTTGAATACAAGAAAACTGCACAATTTAAACCAAAAGTAACGCACCCTCCCCCCTCTTTTCTTTAATCATCATCTTGCTGATCATCGTCGCCGCTACCGGAGAACCGGCTTTGCGCTAAGCTCTGACTACGGCTACGCCTGCCTCCTGCTTTGCTCCGGCTATTACTGCGACTGCGCGTTTGTTGTTGTTGTTGGTCTTCCTCGTCGACACTACGTTTATCAGTATCACTACCACGTTGGTTCGTCTCCTCGAGGGTTGGTGTGCGTTCGTGTACCATTTGAATTGCTTGGCCACTGCTGCAATCGCCACGACGGCCACGAGCTGAGCAGGTGCCGCATGGGTTACGTTTGCGACGACGACGTTTCGGGCAAGCGGAACGACGTTTCCTGGGGCATGCCTTACGTTTTGGCCTGCAGGCGTTACGTTTCCCTAAGCAGAAAGAATTAAAAGTTAGTAGATGCGGTTAAGGGGTTGGAATGTGAAGGATTTGTCATGTGAAGGGTAGTGTTTTTTTTAGAAGATAAGTCGTGTGCAAAGGTTAGGAAAATTATCGATAGTCTGAGTGAAATGATTGATTTACTTTTATTTTTAATAAAATCGAATAGAAATGGCAAATGTTGTGAAATTAACGTTTGCTTGTCAAATAAATATTATTTGTTCAGATTAAATATTTTATTTTCATTTACTAATTATTTTTTATTAAACTTTTTATGTTTGTTAATTTTAGGTTATTTTTCTAACATAAACAAATCATTTACTAACCAAAAAAATGTCAAAATTGATGTTTTTTTTTTAAATAATCAAAATTTTAACTTATAAAAGATCTTGTAAAAATTTTAATTGAATAATTAATAAAGTTATAAACTTACTCTTCTTGCGGCCGCAACTGTCCATTTGTGCCAGGTCGAGCGGCCCGATGACTTCGGCGTCCGTATTGAGGCTATATCCGGCAGTTGTCTTTTTCAAGATGCCGTATTCAACACCACGTTTCAAGGCGGTTTTTAGCTATATGAATAAATAACATATTTTTTAATTCAATTTTGCAATCAAACGAACTAATAGAATTTAAATAAATCTTTTCTTCAATAAAAAAACAAATGTTTTTTGTATTTAAAAACAACCTAGTCCCCAAAAAAATATTTCAAGACTCCAACAACTTACTTGACGTTGAACCGTCGCCTCAGACGCGTTATACTCGGCCATGATGTACTTCATGATCTCCTTGGCGGTAGATCCATGGGCGTCGCGTAGATTGCGCAGCGCAGCGACGACTAACCCAGACATTTTTGGCGTCGTCTTTTTCACCTTCATTGTCTCTATACTAACAGCTTCTTCGTCGTCGCTGCTCTTGTTTATTTTTCCTTTTCGCCTTCCTACGCGTCTTTACGTATCAGCCGTATCAAGGGGAAAGGCTGATGATTATGATGATTTTACGCTATCACGGTCTTGTATCACTGGCTTGAATTTCGCATGCTACTCGCGCACCGGTCGATGATTTTTTTCTTTATCACGAGCTCGTTTCGGGCTTCCTACGTGAAGGCCGAGGTGTGCGTTTGCGCGTATGTTGATCCGAAGAGAGGAGGGCTACGGGGTTAGAAATAGGAGAGTACAGCCTGGTTGCGTCGACGGAGCTTGTGTAACTGAGGGACCCGTTGCTAGGATTTCGGTTGGATGAACAAGCGCGGAGCGTCGTCATGGAAAGCCCTGATGCTGTTTTGTTGTTTGACGAGGAGGAATGTTCAGGAATGTTAGGAGGAAGATGTTTGTTTTTTTTCGCGCCAGCGAGGGAGTTCGGAATCGAACGTTTTAGGTAGTTAAGAATTTACAATTTATTTAGAATGTAAATATAAAAGTATTTTTATGTTATTAGTTATTTTTAGATTACGAATATGTGTAGATAAATCTTTAGTAAAAAAAAATTAAATTTTTAATTTGAGGATAATGTATAAATTAAAGCAAATACGAGGTTAAAACGAGATGAGCTCGGAAATTTCTTTAAATATCTATACGAGGATATTGCTAACATTCTAATCGTATATAGAATGATAATAGAAACATTCTTAAAGATAGGGATATCTTTTAGAAGAGATCAAAGATTTCCGAGCTCATTAATTTTACCCCAATCCCCTTAAGATTTTATAATGTTAATGTGATCCAAGAAGAGAAATGCTTTCATATTTTCAAGTAATGCAAATCATACTTATGCAATATTACATTTAAAAAATCAAACACCAAAAGAACATTTGACTCGTCGAAGCATCTGCACTTGATGCGATGATTACAAACATTGTATCAAGTTTTCCATTGTTTGATTACAATTTATGTAGAAGGTGTATAATGTAATATCCAGCACGACTTACATATCTCAGCCTAAAATGCGTAATGAGAGAAGCCGCGGGGGCTTTTAGTATCAAGAACGAGAAGAAACGAGAGACACGCTTGTGTGCGGTACAACCTTTTTCGCTTGGCTAGTCGAGAGAGAAACAGAGAGAGAGAGAGAGAGAGAGAAAGAGAGAGAGAGAAAGAGAGAGAGAAAATTCCGCTTCTCGGTAAAGGAAAGCAGCAATTTACTCGTCCACTTATCTGTGTATTTTTCGCTAATGATCATTTTCTTGGCGTTGATAAATCTGGGAAACTAAAATAATCTTAACAATTTGCCGTATATACACCTTTTTAAAGAATCGATTTCCTTGTAAGCACCGCGATGGGATATTAAACACTTTGATACTGGAAATCGCTTGTAAAAATTACTGACTTATATGAAAATGCAAGACATTTGATTTATTTTATTACGTATAATTCATTTTGCGCTCAGACGTAATCTGTGTAATATCCTGCAATAGATTTTCAAATTAATTTTAAACTATAGCTTATACTGTGGATTAAAACGAGAGATTAAACAGAACACCCACAGTAGAAATCTAAATATATAGATATATATTTTGTATAACACATATTTTTATGACTATTTATAAACAATTAAACGTAGAAATACGAAATTCTAATTAAAATACCTTTTGAAATCTTATTATATATACTTACGTATCCTCCATTCAAAATACCAATACCAATCAAAGTTTCTAACAAAAACAACGAAGAAATTACTCGTACTCGATCGTCTATTTTTGCCAGAATCAACCGGACTTGCTCCTATTTAAAAACCTCCGGTATACGCGTATATAGCAAACGACTCGTGTATATATGTATATATATACGCGCAAACAAAGCAATAGTATAGCGCTTACAGTTACTATCGGCGGCGACTCCGCCTAAAAAGACAACGAGCGTACAACACTATCAATGCGGAGGAGTCATCAACCACACTATACACCGGTCGGCAAAAACGACGCGTAAAACCCGCAACAATGGCATAACCCAGGGCGATGATTGGCCACGGGAGAGGAAGCGAGAGAGAAAGAGAGAGAGAGAGAGAGAGAAAGGCCGTACGGCGCTGAGCATCCCATGTAGATTTTTATCGAAGACTCGTAATAACAGCAGCCGCTGATGACGATCATTTTTTACGCCCGCGCTGCAAGACGCACAATGGACCGAGAAGAGAGAGAGAGAGAGAAGAAGAGAGAGATAACGAAAGATATCGTTTCTTTATTTCTCGCTCGCCCGCGCAGTAGGAACTCCTTTGCCGGGATAGAACGAGACGTACGTTTCTTTTTTTTGCTGGATATGCTGCTGGTGTTGGAGGCATAAGTATAGTATGTATAGTAGTAGTGGTAGTTCTGATTGTGAGAGGAGATGCTTTGTGTTGTTGGGTGCATTCGATACGAGTGTATATATATATAGGAACAAGTGTATGCGGAATTTCATTTGGTTTGTTTTGCGATAGCGCGGTGGATATATCGAAGGTTTTCTTGTTTTGATGATAGCGAAGATCTGTTGTTGAATCTAAATGTGTGTATGCTCTAAGTAATATGTTGGATTTGATTAGAATTATATTCATTACATTAATATGTGTTATCGGTTATTAATTTTATTGTACTATAGGTATTCAAATATATACACAGCCACAATATTGATGGTTATGGAATATCGCGAGTTCACGAGAAAAGAAATGGCAAATGTAGACATATTCAAACAAACGCGTATTAATTTTAATGTATTCAATATGGCATGTTTCGATCATAATTTATATCAACAAATCAGTATTATATTCTTTGCATTTAAAACATCGAGTCTTTGACTATATAATTAATGAGTTATACGTGAAAGCGTGGGCGCGACTACGGAAGGACACTGCTTCGACGATGATTAGATGGTATTTCTCTGTCAGAATCGTAAATATCTAGCCATTTACAACTATGTTTGCAAATGCACGATTCTTCGTATAATGGGATTAGAAGGCGCGGAAATGACATTCTAATATGTTCAAAGTATAATCCGAAAGTTACGACTGTATGTATACAAAAGCTGGCTTAAAATACATAGTCAACGAACTTTAGCGAGCATAATAATGGAGGTTATCAGGAATGCCGCAATTTATCGCTGACATCTATTAAATTTCTATTTACATGAAATTTCTGATAAGTATTAAATTTTGAAAATTTTTGAAAAAGACTTGTTTTGAATAATATTGAAATGTTATATCTAATAACATAACTAATATACATTTATTAATAAACTGAAGAAAAATAAATTATTTCGTATAATATTTAAACACTTCTATATAAAGTAAAAAATTCATTGTTGTCAGTATATATTCAAACCTTGTCTTACTATTTCTCTCTTTCACAATATAAAATTTTTCAACCACCCATACACCAAGGCGAATTTTCTGCAACACACTATAACAAATCAATCATAGCCTCTATCAATTTTTTTCCTCCATTAATTAAGTTAAAGTCACGCACTTAATCCCCATCGCGAACCTATACCATACATATATATCGCAAAAACGCTTCCAATCCCGCATCGCACACACAGACACATAAACGACACACTCTCCACGTTAGAATGAAAAATATCATTACATTTTTCAGTCGCACAGCAGCTATATAGGCAATATCATGATGCGCGCGCGCTTAAAACTCTTACCCCGTATCCACGTAGTTATACACAAAGGATGCCGCAGTGTATAAACGATTCAATAAAACGTCCATTAATATCCTACCGCTCAATGAACTCACCTATACATACGTACGTATATACCTATATGTATATGTATATGTATAATAAGCTATACTAATGAAAAATGTTTGACCAATCGATCAAAGCTCGCCTATGCAAATAGCCGAAAGAGCCGATCAATCTACGTCGCGTAAATCCTAGCTCTAATCAAGCTCTCCGAGAAACGCTTAATTCCGCGCGTGGATTTTCAACCGCGAGAAAGATGACGAATGATTATGGCTCGCCGTCGTGCGCGCACGCGCGCGAGAAATCAAACGCGCCCATGGAGATGTGGACACCCGCGGCTAATGCGGAGCTCGCCCGGTGTGGACTTATTAAACGATTGCATTAAACGACGGCGGGTATTAATTGCTACCCAGTGCCATTATGTCTTCACTAGCGTGGATCCTTATAGGGCGGGTTAGATATATATATGTAGATGTATTGTATAAGACTATAGCCGGTGGCCAGTTATATCGGGCTATAATATAGTTCTTTTACAAAGATATGAAAAGATAATAGTTATCTATGTTTCTTTATTATAAGTGGATCAGAATTATTTTACATTTCTAAACAACTTCAAAAATATTTTTCGCGTAATTGTGTAATTTTATATTGTTCTATAATTGTTTTTTAAACATGATGTGTTACTGAAAATATTACTGCCATGAACTTTCAATGACTTGCAAAGCTATTACCCAAATAGAGAAAAAGTTTGATCACAACAAGAATTAATATCAACATATACAAATTTCTAATAAATTAAAATAATAACTTCAGCAATATCACATCTCAATCGGTAAATTCCAATCAATAAATTTTTCACTTATCGGGTAAACGTTCCAAAATTTTCTTCACAGCAAGTTCCAAATACATTAACAAAATTCCCATCACAACCGACCGGGCAAACTAGCCTATATAGACAACCATCATCATTAGTATCATTCATTCCTTCCACATCTTCGCAGAAACCTCCTTACAAGCGAAACCGCTCTCACGCTCGCGCACCTCATAGCGGATATCTTACAAACCATAGCGTAAAATCGCCGCGGCGTGTGCTAGGAAAAAACAATACAGCACCATGCCACATGACAACTCTACGCGTATGTCGCTGTGATTTAGCACGACACAGATCTCCACTCGCGGGCGGACGCCCATCTCACTCTGACGACGGGGCAGTAGCAGTAGTAGTAGTACCTCCCCACCGCTTTATTATTAGCCTCGTAAATAACAAATTTAGAATTGGTTTAGCCAGCAGGAATCCCTCTTATACTCGCTGTGGCTTGGAAACTTAATGCAAGCCGCGCGCGCAAGTGAGAATGCGAGGGAGAGAGCAGGTGGACCGAGACAAGAGAGAGAGAGAGAAAGAGAAAGACTGACAAGTAAGCGGTCGCGGGTGGCTGTTACTTATACTCTTAGGTGCGCGATTCTGCGCATGGACGATTTCACGAGGGAGGCTGGCCAACGTGTAATTGGAGTAATTGAGAGGTATCGTAGAAGAGGCGAGTTGTACTGTATATGTCGCAGGCTTTTGTGTGCCCCCTGAGAGAGAGAGAGAGAGAGAGGAGAGGGAAATTAAAATATACGTGCCGACGAGGTGATTTGTTTGCGAACACACTGGGAGTAAGTATAGTAGCAAGAGACAGAGTTGAGGAATAGGTGTTTGTTGCCTGTTATATATAGGGGTGGACTAGGAAGTGAGAGGAAAATGACTAATGGTGGAATTGTTGAAAGTGTATCAGCTAAATTTTCCATTGTTTTTATCTTGAGTGCGAGGTTAATTTTAAAAGTCTTGCAAGAGAAGACAGATAATTGTGGTAACAATGTGGTAGTAATTAAAATTCTTTGATGAAAGTAATATTAACGGTGGTTGATTCAATCTATACTTTTAAGTATTAAAGGATTGACTATAGAATTGGAAATAAGGAGCTTATATATAAAGGTTAATATAATTTTTTAAGATTATTAAACGAAAACTACATAATAAGACATTTAAAAAATATTGTACAAAGTAGAAATTAATTGTATTTCAGTATTGTACCAATTGTATTTGTACTTTGTTACATAATCTTAATATTAGAAACCGTGAACAGAAGGGCAAAATCTGAAGCGAGAACAGGCGGTACTTCCAAAAGCTACCGCGAAGATACGCTTCGCAATTTTACTGTTAATTAATCATCGGGACACAGAAAGCTACATAACAGCTACAAGACTGTCAGGTGAAAAATGAATATGAAAACGCCCCCTTTGCAAAAGTGAAATAGAACAATCCTAATGGCGGTAATTATACATTTGTTATTCTAAAAATAAGTTAACGATTACTTTCATGGTACAACATCTTGCGCAAAGAAAAAAAAAACATTTTCATAATACACTGTACAATATATATGATAAGGCTAAAAATAAATCATCGCACAAAGTACGTTAATCCCATTCTCAAAACAGCTAGGTGATATTTTATTTTTAGCTCCTGATGCATTCTTTCCCTCGGTAGCATCGTATTCAATCAAATCTCCGACAACACTTACGTTCCGCGAAAACTCCTCCTCCCTTTCCTTCTCTCTCTCTCTTTCTCTCTCTCTCTCTCTCGCTCTCTCTCTCTCCACTTACACTCACAAGCGACACCTACGATAAGATAACCCCTATATACGCGAGAGCACCTCATCGACGTCGCACGTCTACTCTTGGCATCATCTCGCGAACGCGGCCACCCGCGCCAAAGTGCGAAAAGCGCCGGTAGCAGCAGTGGTAGCGCGTATACACTGCACGCACGTGTTTATAAATAGTGCATCAACGTAATGCACCGGCGGCTGTAACCTCGCTTCGTATAGCGGCCTGAGAGAGAGAGTGAGAGAGAGTGAGAGAGATTTACGAACGCGGGAGGCATGAGGCGAGGCGTTGAACGCGGAACGGAATTCGTGAGCGCGAGAGAAGAGAGGAGAGAGTGGCGTTCGATGAAAAAAGAGGTGTCCGCCTCCAACCGACCGCGATTCTTGAGCGACTTTGGCTCTCTATGTTTGTATGTATGTCTGTGTGTGTCGGTTCTTTGATAGCAGGACAGAGACAGAGAGAAAAAGAGCGAAGGCTTTTGTCGGGAGCTTTTTCACGAGCGCGCGAGTGAGGATTCTTTGAATTTCATGTGGAGTAGTTTGTGGGCGCGCGTAAAAATAGGAGCTTTCAAAGGTTATGGAGAATTCGGATGAAAATGGTATACATGTTTGAAAGCTCTTTATTGAAATTGTTGAAATTGTAATTGTTGTGTTTTATAAGTGTGAGCGAATTGTGGTATCATATGTTTTGCATGATTGGCGTTTTTATGATTTTCTTACTTTTTTTTATACACTAACCTATACTCTAGCTACTTTTTAAACAAAAGTCGTTTTTAGTCATGAAAATTTATTTTTATTCTTAAATTATAAAATTATATGATCATATTGACCGTTGATCTAAATAATTAATGGTCGTTTTATTAATTTTGCATTTTTTAAATAATTTCTAAATAATAAGCAAATGTATAAGATACCAGTTATTGGGTTAATAAAAAATGTGCAACTTCTAATACTGATATATAATAATAATCAATAATAATCGACCTAAAATTCTTCATTTATATAGAATTGTTCCTTAAAATAGACCATCAAAAAAACTTACATCAACTTCATCCTAATTAAGCGACGACATGAGTATGAATTTCATTAATCAACAGGAAGTGGACGTACTCTACTATCCAATGAAAAGAAAAACCACTAACCCTAAATAACGCAACCAAACATACATTCCACCTCCTCCTCCTCCTTCTTCTCCTCGCATCTCGGATCCTATTTCCGGGCCCCCGCATCTCGCATCGTGTTGAAAATTAGCTATGATAGAGCGGGAACACTCCCTCCCGAGAAATTCACGTATATAAAATGTACCACTTCCCCTTCCCTTCTCTTCCCCGGTCCTTCAGCAAGAGTATACATCTGTACGCTGGACATCGAAGGGGACAAGATCATGCTACAAGCTTCAAGCGTAAAAGGAAGAGTATCATGAACTTGCGGATATGGCGAGGGCGGACAACCGACGTAAATAATCTTATACGCGTACATGTATGTGTACGTGGTGGCTACGTCGACGACGTCTTTCGGAAACGCCGGATTATCGCGTCAGCTCAGGCGAAATTTTGTTCGGTAGAGCGAACGGCTGCCTGTCAACCGCTAATTTTACGCTAAGCGGCAATTACGACACACCACCCCGTATATTCATGCGTATATACGTGGATGTAGGGACGAAGAGAAAGCATTGCGAGAACGTTTCCGGGGTCTACGGTGATTTTTCGAGCGTGCATGGTTTCAAGTTTTATTGAATTCGTACATATAGGGAATTTTTACGATGGAAGAAGAGTGTATTTAGATTGTAAAAGAATGTTTATATTATATATGGGATATTGATTTGACAATAATGTAGCCATTGGGGAGATAATAATGAGAATTATCGTTTTGTAATTCATATTTTTGGAGTATTGATTATACAAGAAATATTATAGAGAAGTAATGTTTTGGTATTTGTTTGATATCGAAGAGAGATTTTGTAATCAGTAGCGTTTCAGATGTTATTGATCCACCTTGTCAATAGTCTAAACAGCAGAGGAGTTTATTTGTTTTCCTTATTTCGAACTATGTCTTCAAGGTCCTCAAATGCTAGTTTAATACGGAATAAGATGACTAAAACATATTATTATTAATATATTAAACTATTTATTTATTTATCCGCAAAAATATATCAACATTATTGGTAGTAATATAATAATATGTTTATCTATTACAGGTATAATTTAAGAGTTACAATATGAACAAATTTTTTATTTTCTTTTCCTAATCCATATACTTACCCCACGTACAGTCAACCTTTTTACCGGCTTTTTACGCGTGATTAACTGCCTGACACTTTTGCCAAAAGACAAGCATCACGAGAGCGCCTTTTAAACATCCTGCGCGTGTGCTTGCCGAAATAAGTAGCGAAAAGAAATGCACAGTCGACGAAAGCGTAAAAGAGAGAGAGACGTTGAGGCGTAAACACGAAATGTTTGCTCTTTTCTTTTATCACTACTGAATCACGAGTACCGCGTTTCTCTACGTTCCCAGAAGAATTTTTATACAAATGCTTCTCCCACGCCTGTAACCGCGTGTCTACGAAATTTTTTATTCTACACTGCAAGTTTCTGCTCGCTGCATCCGTTCTCTTTCTCTCCAAGAGATACGCTTTTTCTTCGTCTTCCGGGCGAAATTTTTTTTTCTCGTCGAATTTTCGGGTGATGAAGTCGCGCGGAGAGATGCGTGAATCAAAAGTGCTGATCTGTCACCGAAAGGATGGGTATAAATCATTTGTAATTTTTTGTTTGTTTGGATTGTTACTACAGATAATTAAAACGTAGGTTTTACATTTTACATTATATCAATTTTTCTTCGGAAATAAAAAATTTTTATTTTTTTCAACGCTATTTATTGCTAATTTTTAAAGATATATTGTTCTTTGAAGGAAAAAAGACGATGTGATATATCATACAAATATTTTCTTCTTCTCTGAATTATATAAAAATCACAATCTTATACTACCCTTCCGCTTATCACAAAAACATCGTAAAAAATTATTTACGTTTACTTTCCACTACGCAGCACCACAATAACAAAATAAATCTATGCTTTTTAACGAAGCAAATCTACCTAAGAAACCTCTGCCATTATCGCAAAACAAAGGCAAGAAGAAGAAGAAGAAGACCGCGAAGCCTGCACGTGAACAAATCAACAACGACAACAGTCATCGCCTTACACACAGGGGCAAGCGGAAAATACAACGAAAGCAACATTGCGTGCACTCGGAGCTCAGCACCTCTCAAAAATGATACATCGTGCTGTGGCTCGCTCGAGCCTGGCAATTCATTATTCACGGAGCCGAACGAAGCGACAAAAACGCAAATAGGCTCGCTCACTCTCGCATGTGCATATATACACATGTATACGCAGAAAAACGTACAGCTAGTAAGAGAGCGAGAGAGAGAGAGAGTATTTCACATCCCCCGCGGATGGAAGACACGCAGCGTGTAATATACACCAACGGGTAGATTTTCCGCGTTCGCCTAATTGCCCCACGCGCATACGTATATACACATACAACAGCAGCAGTAGTATAAGAGCATCAGGCCAACAATATGCGTTCTCGCGTATATATACAGCGACAAAAACGTCGGTAGTTACGATACAAGGGCCGGCGCTGTTTGGAAATAGCTCCTATGAATGCGTCCGCCGCACCATCGCCGCTTGTGCCAGAGGAGCCCGTTATGAGCGTAGAACGTATATATATATATATATATATACACACACACACACACACACGCGTCGCGCGTAATAACAGTGGGCCAGAGCTCTGCAACGTGGCGCTTTCTCTCTCTCTCTCTCTCTCTCGCTCTCCTCATTAATGGGGTGCGCACAGTGTGAACGGAGAGAGTGGACGTGTGCGAGTCTATGAATGCGAGGGAGCGAGTGAGGCGTCGGTAATAATAATTTGACGAGAATAGCGTGACCGACGACGAACAATGAGGCGACATATGCTTCTCGAGATGGTACAACTAGAGAGGAGAGAGACGTATGGTAGAGAGAGGCGAAGGTACATTCAGCTTTTCGGATTTAGAGCTGCTTATTAGGAGGAACAGGAGAGAGAGAGAGAGAGAGAGAGAGAGAGAGAGAGAGAGAAGCGAGAGTTATGAATGTAGGAGGTGGCGTGTGAATGCCGTTGAGGGTTGATTCATAAATGCGAATTGGTGAATTGGATGGTGCTGTGGGATCATGGGGTTAGTGACAATGTCGATGTATATGATTAATGTTTGGTTCAAGGATCTATAAGTTATTAGGGCATTTGGTATAGATTGGTTTGATATTAAAAATATTTTGGTTCTCTTTTTATAAAATATTTCCAAGCTCAATTATAAAGATTTGCAATTCGTAAGATAAAACATTACATTATATAAAATTATTTTTGTAGCTGGAATCGCTAATTTTCCCATTTATTTTGATTCTTTTGATTATTATGATATTGCTAATCAATTAGAGTAGAACTGAATTTTCGCATTAACCTTAATTTTTACTCAATTCATTCGGTCAAATATAACAATAATGAAAATCAATTTCAAATGTTTCATGATTTATTGAAATACTTTTCATATCCAGAGTGACAAAATAAAAAAAGAAAATTTTAAACCAATATTAATTAATTTGTTGTAACCATAAATTGTAACGCAACCGAATCAAAGTAAAAATATAACTTAATTTTACATTCAGTACAAACCCCAAAGACAACCACGACACGCCAGTGTATAATACCACACGCGCACATATTTATTTATAGGCAGATAACGAGAGATGCTCAGGCGCAACCCAACAAAATCAAAACCACTTCACTTTACTCTCTCTCTCTCTCTTACTACGCAGAGACTGATTATAACGACCACAACGCGTATGCACTCTCGCGCGAGTGTGCAAGAGAGTCGGATGACGCGTTTCGAGGATTGTCGCGATTATTCATAGAGAGAGAGTAGTAGCACTCGCAAGGCATCCTCTCTCACTCTCTTCCTCTTCATTCTAGCCGTACCCGAAGAATGGCCCTCTTGTGTGACCAAGAGATGAGCGCGTGGTGGGTGCTGTGACGAATTAGAAGAGACACCCGCGTATGTTTGTTGCGAGCACACACCCGAGAGTTGAGCATATCTCACAGCGGCGACTATTTTCGCGGTATACGCAACTTGGTGTGGCTGACCGAGATGGACTGGAACTACTTAAGATTCTCGGCGATTTTTGCGGAAAAGCGCAAGAATGCGGCCGCTACGAGAGTAAGAGCGTGTTTATTTCGGGGGAGGGCTCGCGATGATGAATGGAGAATGTGGATTGCGTATGAGCGTGGACTGATTTATTCGGTTCTGGAATGATTGTATTGAGCAGCGCGAGATGTAGTAGATTATGTAATTGAAATTGTTTGGGAAGTGCAATTAAACGGTAAGTTGAAAAGGGAAGTTATATGGAGATTTCAAATGTTGTTAGATTGTATTGAAAAGTTTTTTTTCTGAATTTTTTACTTTTAATCGTTACGTAATGTGTTATTTTGAATCTTATTCTACTGAACATTACACTGTGATATTGAATTTCAGAGGAAAAACATTAAATATTAGATATTAAACATTTACGTAAAAATAACTATAATTATGATGTAATGCGAAACTAGAAGAGAATTTTTACAAAAGTGCGCTGCAGGTGTTCAGCATTCAACCGCGTAAATCGCCTTCTCTAAAAATACTCGGGCTCTCTGGCGTGAAACGCTCTCTTTCTCTTTCTCTCTTGGTTTGATGCGCAACGACTGTCACCAGAAGCCGTAGCGGAAAACAGTAGATTGTTTACATCGATGAAGTTGTTGCATGCGTAATTAGCAGCTTCTACTGTTACAGTGGAAAGCATGTGTGTGTATGTGTGTCTATGAGTCAGCGTGAAACATAGAGACGTTGATCTTATTGTGTTCGTTTGTTCTATCATTCTGTTGCTACATGATAATTACTTGAATGTTTGTAGAGTATAAAGTTTAAATTGCCAAATAAATATTTTACAACCACAACTTTATAATAAAGTAACATGATATCTTATATTCTAAAATTCACTTTAACTATATAATATTACAGTAAAGATACATCAACGAGCGACATAAATATTTAACACTTCACATTATTATTATTATTATTATTCGTAAACAAATTCATAAAACTAACGAGCCTACCTAGAAAATTAAAAGAACCTGATATCTCTTCACATTTCACACGACTCTAAACGATTTACGCCGTATTACGCAACTAAATCGTAGTATATACTGCCGCCAAGAAAACAATGTCACACGTCATTAGCCTCTCAGACCTCCACCCTCACTAGCGTTCAACTACCGCATAAATTAATCATCACCATAATTCTCGCCTCCCACATCTCTTCCAAAAGCTCTCTCTTACTCTAATATACGCATGAAGCTTTCTCTCTTTCTCTCGGAGTTTCGCAAACAAGAGCGTTTCGTCACTTTCCTGGCAAGCTCCACATCTCTCTCTCTCTCTCTCTCTCTCTCTCACTCTCCACCCGCGCTTATATACGTGCGCGCCACTTCCGAAAGTGATTCTCGTTTGTTTGCCCCCGCGCGCGCGTTTGCGTTGAGAGAAGTGCAAGACGTTTATAGTAGGTGTCTACCTCTCGTTTGAAATGGCCAACGAGCCGTTAATTCGCCCGTGCAAAATTCCCGTCAGCGTAACGACGTCATAGCGATCGTTATAACTGCGAGTGAATACGATGCGCGATATAATTTTGTAAAATGAGTTGGCGCGTTCTTTCTTTAATCTGACGAGTTCACTGCTCGTTTTGTCATCGTCGTCATGAGTATGACGATGAGGTCCCGCATCGTATAATGAAGTCTTTCGTTTGTACGCATTATATAGCTTTGACGTGTTCAACGAGATGTTTGTTTTGCTTTGTACGCATGCCTCCCCCCCCTCCATCCTGCGTGTCTTTTTTTCACCCGCACGTTTTGATTGCTAAACGAGTTCTCTCGCGTAGAGCTACGTCGTCGCTCTGTCAGCCATTAATCACGTGCAAGCTCGTGCGGTGTTAACGTATGAAATTAATTTTATGGGGGTTTCGCATTTCTTTTTTTTTTTGGAGGTGGAATAGAAATAATTACATTGGGTGTACTTGAGTGGGAGCCTATAATGATGTATGGTAAATCTAGTGTATATTGTATTGTAATATGCATTAGTAAAGGTATTTGTTAAAGTTATTTCAAACATTCCTAAACGAAATTTTAAAACGTCAAAGGTTTTTCACGCAGTTTAATGACAACGAATAATATGGTTCTTTATCCATATAAATGGTTTCACAAGATAAAATCATGTTTGAAAATAGTATCATCAATTTTAAGTAGAAATTAATAGCCACCGTGAGCAGCTTAAAATTTACAAGTTATCAGAATCACTGCTATCTATTTACATAATTAAATGTGTTGACGTGCTAGTCTATAATTAAATAAATTTGTTACGCGAGATTTTCATTTCTGTATAATAAAGCAATTAGGACCATTAAGGAAATTTTGCCAAAATGAAAAGTAAAATTTAAATATTGCATCATCAATAATTGAACTCGATAATAACTAAATTATAGTAACATGACAAACGATTAACACTGATAGAAGACGAGGAAAAGATTATTATATACACATATACATACAAGATTAAAATGCGAATAGTACATAAATATTTTCTTTTCCTACAAAGTTATTTTCCGAAATTCTTTTCGTATACGTATATGGAAACTACGATAATCGTTAACGAATTTCCATTAGGGATTCAGCTCAGCATGAAGTAAATGAAGGCGATCAGACGTAGATCATAATTAAACCACTTAAAAATCGCTCACCTGCAATTTCGCGACTTACATTCGCATTCGCCGCGTGTGTATATATACGCACGTGCGCCTAACGAGGTATCCGGTTTCAGGTATATGTATATATACATATACCCCGTAAATCCAAGGAACTTAATGGATCATTTATTTGCATAATTTTCCTCTTGCGTTTTGAGATTCTTTTCTCGTACTATGAACAAAACGATTACGCTTGTGCTATCGTTCGAAATTCTATATACACCCTCGAAAATGGAGAAATTATACACGAGTAGTTATAAGATATTGTCGTATAGTTTTGCGGTCGCTACAGATATTAGCGCGCATGCACGTCACTTGATTAATTCGATTTTAATGGTTACTTTTCGAATTTCCATAAAGAGACTCTCGAGGGTCGTTACATTTAAAAGTATAAAGTGTTCGCGAAAGTGCAAATATGTATACGTTTTGGGTAACTGGTTTCTGAGTGCGGTGAAAAATGTATGCCGATTATAAAATCTCGATTGGAGGGCAGCGATTTATCCGAATCAATTATACCAATTTAAGACAAATCTCGACTGATTAATTTCATGAAAGAATTGGGTTTTACGTCCATATATATATTCCTCAGTCATCTGTATGGTTAAAACGTTCTTCAATGAAAATCATGAATTTTCTCTTATTTATTAAACAATATTGCTCCCTTTGTATATTAATTTACCACACATCTATACAAAACCCCTATAAAAAATATAAATAAACGATAGAATAATTCTTAATTTCCAGATTCAAAATTACCTTTCTCTCATATCAAATGACTGTCGGCTTTCAAAACACGCCCGCAGAGAGCTTCTCCAGCTTAATAATAAAGGAAAACATCATTAAACAGTCTGGAGCACTGCTGACCTTGACTACACTACCGTCGTCACACATACATACCCACACGCGTGTGAGATGCCACGTCGTCGGGGGCGGAACCATGAAAAATAAAAACAGCACTGTGCGCGTATATACCAGCAACAGCGAGTCTCGCCTCGACCAGACGAGCGCAATAAATAAGGGCCTTCCGTCTTCCCGCGGATTTGACATTTTGTGCTTATATAGTGTGTATGTATATGTCCCGTTTTTTAAACATGTGTGTGTGCATCAAATGCCTCCTCCCACTCAGCATAAAAACTTTCTCTTTTGAATAAGAGCAGAGCTTTGTTGGTGCGCGCACAGTTGTGGGATTCCGTGCGAGTGCGTTGCCCTTTTCGTTGTTGTCGCGAATCGGAGAAGTACTGTCGCAATTTTTGTTATTGATACATTTTTATTGACAGTAAGAATAAATTATTAATTTTGCTAAAAGTACTTTTGTTATATGCTATAAGAAAATCCTTTACGTTTGCAAGTTGATTATGTTTTTATCATATCTATTCATATTTGTGATATCAATAATTCTTATTTATTATAAAAATATTGTAGTTTTTTACGTATTTTTTTATTACAATCTTGGCATTTGCATTATATCTTGTGACATCAAAATTTTATAACAATAAATAACGTTGTAAAATTTATATAACTTTATTGTATTTATAGCGCTTTTTTAACAACAGTAAACTCATTTGTATTATGTATATTTACAATGTATAACTTACTATCGGTTGTTAACATATATTCAATTCAACAAATACCAATATGTTAGAAAAAGTATTTTTTTTATTAATTATTTAATTTTTTATTATTTCTTTTGTAATTTCTCGTAGTTTGCATTAGTTAAAAGTTTTAAAATTACCATTGATACACATTTACGTAAATACAATAACAAAAAAACAAATAAACTTTAATCAAAAAAATTATTTTTGGTTTTGATCTTTTGATTTAATTTTCAATTTTCGCGCTCATTAATTCGCACATCAACCGCTATGTGGCAACCCTATTTGCTGGGGCTCTCGCAAGTGACCAAACACGATTACGATTCGTATATAAGAACGATGAACAGGAGCACTACTCGGGAGTGTTGTGTTAGTTAGGACCTGGCCTGACATCGATCGCTGCTACCTCTTTGGTATTTGTCGGCAGATCTGTCAGGTTGGCGTTAACTTAACTTCGCCGATGGGTTTCGATTCCCGTTGCTCCGGCGCAGTTATCCACTGTGTCGGAACGCACGGTTGAGTCAACAATTAAAATTTGTTTTTCCCGGCTTCACTTCGCCACTAAGAAACCGCGATTTTCCATGTCAATCGAGCGTGTTTTCAAGATAGTCGAGGGAGGTTTATTCTTCTTTCTCATTCCCAAAAAAGGCGCTGCAAGATTGCAGTTTGCTCTTTTTTTTAGTTATTTTTTTTTGTTTTCTTTTGATTTTTTTTTTACTTACATTAATAAAATTATATAAATTACATTTTTTTCAAACTACAGTTTCAAAATTAAGCATTTTTTGTAAAATATAACATCTTTTAAGATAACAAAAATAAGTGCTTTGAAAATAAAAAAAATACATAAAAATAGCGATCAAAGCTCCTTTTATACGTTATAATTTTGCTGTCATACTAGCATGTTGCTCTCACTATTCATCTCAGCATAGCATCTGACCCTGTATTTTGGTCTGCATTGTTCGCCAGTTTTTGTTTGTCCAAAAAAGCGTCGCGACGCTTCTCGCTCTTGTGCAACTGTTAAAATGTTTAGTCTGAGCTCGAATGCGTGAGATTTTGGTCTCCCAGTGCGATGACAGCGAGTATAAAAGTGCTTCTTCATCCTAGTAGGGAACCCTTGTCATCTTAGGCTTTTTTTATAAATTCGCGTACAAAACAAGTTAAAATTTTGTAGAAAAATGGATATATTTATAGTGAACGAATATTTCACTGAATATATTATAACAAATTTAAAAAAAATGTCTACAGGAAAAATATAAAGACGTTGTACATCTACAATTCCATTCATACACAGTATATTTTGAAAATCAATATAGAAAGTTACTACCAGCACCACATCAATCACATCAATCGCACGATCGCTGAAACAACCATCAAATCGCAAATTATCTCATTACACCCACTCGCCAGCGCGCTCGTCTGTGGCGAACCAGCAAGACAGATGCACCGGGCCTCCTCGTCTTAATAAAAGTAATCAGTCATAAACCTCTCGTCTGTATCATCTTCTCTTTCTCACTGCACATACTCATGCAAAGACAAACGGGCCTCGTCATCCTAAGCATCTCGTCGTCGTCACCTTCTCTCTCTCTCTTTCTCTTTCTCGTCAATATGAATATCGCTTAGATCCTACACGCACAGAGGCGTCGTCGCGTACGAGTGACGCTGAACACGTGTCCCATTGTGTCGTGGCCACCCACACTTCTTCTCAGCTATACGCGTCGGTGTATATAACTAGAGAAGCTCGTGTACGTTATATACGCTCGCAAGACTGGTTACTTTGTGGGTTTTACTGGTCGAGTTTCGTTTGCTCACGGAGAGTGAGTAGAGAACGAGCGGGAGAAGGATTTAGAGCCGTACATCATCGCCGCTATTATTACCGCCTTTTGCCACCACCCCCATACATGTGCGAGCGGACAATCTAGTCGAGATTTCTCGCTCTCTCTCTCTTTCTCTCTGTTTCCATTTAGCGTCGTTGTCGTCGTTGCTTTTCCTGGTGGGAAGCGTCTTTAGCCCGTGCGAAGTGTCCGGTTAATTTTGAAAGGGGTTTTGTTCTGTATTTGTTTTTAGAAAACAACGCGGTCATAATTTACGCTGCTGTTTTGCGCCGTGTGGTATACGACGTGTGTACTCCAGACAGGCATCTAAATAACTAAATAATCAGGATTGTTAGGTTTATAATTAATATTGGGACATTTTGTATAGAAGCTAGCAATTATATTATTCAGAACGTATAGCGTCCTTTTTAGTATTGATTGGGATGTTAAATGTTTAAGTCAATTAAATGTTTAATATCAATTAGAAAGGCAATTTTATTGTTCCATTTTTGTCAGTTAAACAGTTTAGCATTGGAAAAAATTATTTTTAATCTAACGGATACCCAGTGATAATAACAATTACAAAAATATAAAAGATATATATCTTAATCTACGAAAATCTTTGCAAAGAAACAATTCCATATACTAATTCTCTTCGCTCGTTACTCATGCCAAAAATAATTATTAACAACGAGCTCATCCGCCATAAATACAAATTTCACCCAGTCGATCCATCCTCTTCTCTCTTTCTCTCTCTCTCTCTATCTCTCTCTCTTCTCTACGCATCTCACCTTTCCGACTCTTCACGTCCGTCCCTCAGCAACGCTCAGCTTTCCCTCGTCATCTCTCTGCGCGTGCGATTTTGTTTCTCTCGCTTGTTGTCCGTACGCGAGACGTTTCTCTTTCTCGCGCGTATATGCGCGCACGCGGGAGACGGCGCGACATTCTGCGCGATTATTAATAAGGCCGCTATTTTCGTCAGTGACTCTCAAACTGCCCCTCACTTATCTCGTGTAATTACATTTGCGATTCGTCACTCGTAGCAGTATACATATACACGCGAGCAAGAGAGAAAGGGAGAGAAGCTTTCTTCC
>JAYJLV010033563.1:0-27395 GCA_036873485.1 Torymus texanus | reverse complement strand
AGGGCAATCTGACTGCCATTAATATTAAGTAATTTAATGTATAAGACTGTAAGACCGATGTAAAAATTCTTATCAGTTCGAGTATATTGTTTTAGATTATGCACAAAATGTTACAAAGGAATATGAAGATGCAGGTGGTTCAAAGGGTTTCGCTCTGTACATGACTTACTCATATGCTTTGATCATAATCCAGATTCAGCATGAAACATCTTAAGTTATGTACAGCTTCATCACTTATTTTATTTTTTACATAAAATAATTAGTGGATAAACAAGGAGATATTATTTTTTTATCTTGGATAATCTGTGAATAACTCTTTCTAGGTGTGACATTGAATTAGACTTCGTTATTATATAATATAATAATTCTTAATTTTTTCATCATATACACCTCTAAACGTTATATCGATGTATATCTCCAAAGCAGCTTTTATACGATACTGTAGATAATTTTAGATATCTTTCAATCTCAGGTCTTATCTCTTAAAGATGTCCTTTAGATTATTTAAAGTATTTTTTTTAACTCTATTGGAATCTCATTTTATAAAACAAATATATAATATGTAAAAAAAATTCTTTAAATGTCATGATATTTAGATTCTAATTATTATACAGTCACAATTTAAATAATTGTTAAATAGAGAATATATAAGTTTATATAAGATTATTTATTCATAGTAACTGTAAATACAAATTACGCTACTAGAATTACGTAG
The DNA here is from genome assembly GCA_036873485.1 of Torymus texanus. Taxonomy (NCBI): domain Eukaryota; kingdom Metazoa; phylum Arthropoda; class Insecta; order Hymenoptera; family Torymidae; genus Torymus; species Torymus texanus. Next base: position 26,680 of record JAYJLV010033563.1, on the reverse strand, counting down.
AATGAATGAACGTTGATATTGTGCCAATGAGGAACTCAACGGTGTAACATATCTCTCTACTAATCTGTCTGAAGAGTGCATATTTTGGCTCGGATTCATAAACCTCGTAAAGATTTTATATACAGAAATATGTCTTACGTTACTTTAACACATTTAATTTTTTCGTAGTAATATTATTTAAATTTCAGGAAAATCGTACTAGTATAAAGGGGACAATGGATTTCCACGTTTTATATTATATAAACAATTCATCCGTGTTATATTAACACTTGATCGTATTTTTGGATTGCAAGAGATTTTGTACAGGTCGAATAAAATGACCTCAACTTCTGTTTCCCTGACTTAGCTACTGACATTTACGACCTATTTTCCTCTCCCCATTTAAGTTGCCGTAAAAGGAACTCAATAAACTCTCACCGCAGTACAAAGACGATGAAATTTCTATTTTTCAGAGACCAATTGAAGAGTATTAGGTATAAGATAAGAATGAATCTATGATAATTAAAAATATTTCGAATGTAATATTAGTTTTTCGATAAAACTATTAAATTTTGTTAATTTATTTTTTTCATAATTGTATCAAACTATATCTACAACGTAATTTTAGAGTTGGTATGTTTCAAAGTTCATCAATTCTATTGAAAATGGTTCGTACAATCTACAAAGTTAAACAGTATTGTGTGTATTTACCATTTGGATGAGTGACCAATGTAGTTCTAAACTACGAGTTTATCTCGCACCGATGAGTTTAGATGCTGCTGCGTTTCCTGTGAAGTGATACTATTTTGACTCCCTGTAATTTGATAATACTCTAGATTTATACCAAGTCTCCTGAGATCCATGAATCTCGACGGTATCCCAATGGTAAATTAAATTTGTGAAATATTGAAATGTTACAGAAGAAAAAGTAGAGACTGTTGAAATTACTAGTTTATAAGTGGATTTCAAAAGGGAAGAAATTATTACATTCCTATCAAATACCCAAATGTAATATCCTTGGTAATATCGAAATAATGATTTTCTCCAGTTTAAGCTTTATTTAAAATGTAGCTATTTACATATTAAATTACAAAGATTTAAAATATTACGGATTAAAACAGTATTTATTACAAATTCAAGAAGTTCTGTGTAAATAATTGCTACTACTTTTAAGGAATTAAAATCCTACTAAACATTTTATGTATTTTTACAGAAATAAATTAAATAAAACACAAAGCAAGTAAAAGTAAACCCTGTTAAAAATGTTTTTAAAATATTTATTATAAAACTTCACTGCGAAGCACCACCAACTAGAACTAATGTTTGCTATTCCCCTCATTCTTCAATCTCGATCTATCAACTGAAATTCACGCCCCAAAACCACGTACCTCGAAATCTCAAAGTCGTCACCTATCTAGGTCACTCGCCATCCGCTCGTCTATGTAAAACCAAACTTCCGTTGAGGGAGAACTTACGAGATCTCCCGCAGCGCTTACACACCTGCATACTGAGAGCCTCGTTTCTCACCTACAGTGCGCGTGTCTTCTTACATCATCGATCGTTCGCAACGGAGGGAGGAAGGTGTTTACTATTAAGCTAATATCCAGCGGATAATTGCTTTTAAATTCGATACAGGCGTGAATTTTATACGACGCTTCGTATATAGTGTCCCTATCACGCGATATCTGTTTAACCAAGACTGATAGCACGCTGTACAATGCAAATTGCGCGTAATTGATATTTATAGTTGGGACTCGGTGAGTGTGGGGTGAATGGTTTACGGCCTGTTTTGTTGGGGCTTCGGATCGTAATTTATCGTTTCTCGAGCTGTCAGCGTTTTGTGCTATACGTTAATGGTCAGTCGGTTTAAGGATTTGTCGGTGCTAATGGATGGCTTTATTAAAGTTTATATCATTGTTATTTTTTAATTTTTTAATAGTGTAAAAATTGTATAATTCAGGAAGAATACGAGCATGTCATGTAAATGTAAAAAGAAGAAGTGAGGCGATTATGAGTTTAGGTGCTCGTTAAAAATGTAAAATAATGAACCATTTACGAGTAGACAGGAATATAAATGAAGAAGAAGTTTTCTACAAAGAGAAGGATCATGATGTTTTATGCGTCACTTCATCTTCCGTAAAATTTATCATTTTTTATACTTTTATAATGTTATTAAATCAAATGAAAATAAATTTGGCGAGATTTCATGGTAAGCCACATCAAAATGCATGAGTTTTTTTAAACTAAAAAACGTTTAATGGGATTCTCTTCGTTTCTTTGTAATCCGTACATCAGTCGTTACGCCAAACAAACTAGTCCTAATAAACCAAGCGTTTATTAAACTCGAATCCCCTTATCTATGCATTCTACGCTTAGCCTACTTTCGCCTGCCGCGCTCGATCTTTCTCCATGCATACCAAAACAAGCTCGTGTCACGTCCCTTTTATTCAAATTGACGTCAGAGCGCATACTACAAACAGAGATATAGGGAACGAAACATCAGTACGAGTAGAAAAAAGTCCCTTTTACCGCGCTTCAGACCGAAATTCTCGTACCAATCGCGCGTCTTTCTTTCCTACCATCGTGTCCAATTTCACGTCCTGCGGAGCTGCATTCACGTTTGAACTTCATTTTATCGCCTTCAAGCGCGGAAACGATTTTATTGCCGCGACACGAAAGACTGAGTGTCTCGTCGGACTTTGGAAGAGAGAGACAGTGAGAAAGAAAGAAGGGAGTATTCTGACCATGCGATGACCGCAATTCTTCGCGAAGGGTTGTAATTCTTGTACGCTGCTCCGCACCCATTCACACGTACAGCACTTGCATGGACTTGTATAAGTCGAAAGACGCGCCGGGAATTTATACATCGCTGACCCTCCGCGAGATATGCGCCGTAGGGATTCCCCGGCAGCCTTTTAGACTCATTGGCGCGTAGAAAAGGAGAAAAAGAACAGAGGGGTGGGAGAAATGCGGAATTCCGGGGGTGGTTATGAATAGGGAGAGAGAAACTTCAGAGGTGTGGTGGGTGGTATGGCGGTTTTGATAATTAAATCCGCGAATTACAGGCCTGGACGGAAAGTTTCGGGCTCGTGTATGATATAATTATCCCGCGGCTGTATGTGTGTTGTTTAGAGCAGTGAAAATTCGGTTTTATGCGTTTAGAACCTTGCGAGTTTTAATGTAGAGAACTTCGGAAGTTGAGTTCGAGCTATATATTGCTATAATAGTGGAAGAGGGAAGATTTATAATAGGGCGTTTCCTGCAGCGAAAGCTTTTTGCTAAACGTCATATAGTAAATCAGATTAGTGAGATTTATCTATATAGGACCGATGTTTGGTGCTGTATATAAAATATGGGCTGTAAAGAAATATTTTTGAATGATATATATGATGAGAACAAAAAGCAAAAAACTATAATCACATTTTTGTCTATGGGTGGTATAAATTTAATATAATTTTTCAAAATTAATTTTTTTAAATGTTGTTTATTTTCTAATATTATAAAAGTGTTCACTCTTTTGATTATAAAAGTTACTCGGTTTATTGTTCTGTGATTTTTCATTCGTAACAGTAGAAACAATTCTTGTTTTATTGTTTTACGTTACAGTTTGAAATAAAAACGATTTTGATGCATTCTTTTGAACCCTTTATATACTTAGTTTAGTAATAGTTTTTTATTGTATTTGTGTACAAAATTTTTAGATCGATTTAAAAAGATAATAATATTTACTCATCATATTATTTATTTATCTAAAGTTTTTACTATAAATCGAATTCTGTACATTAAAAAGTAATTTATCTGCAGTTTTGCTCACTTGCATTAAATATTACATTTTTAAGCTCTGCTATTTGAGAGTCCTGGAATAGTAGCGTTGGCGTCTTCTGAGATTAAAGCAGCTAATGCCAAAGTGCTACCAGCATTGTCTTATTCAGCTCATCCCAGCCAAGAACCAAAAGGTGTCTAGAGCTTGTAAATCGGCTTGAATTCTCATTAAAAATACATGAATATAAACTAGGCCATCATTGTTAACAGGTGACAATTAATGTTTCATTACTCGTAATTGTCAAAGAATTTAATTTTGTGCCATTTAATTATTATACTTTACTTTTTTGTTCTGTTAAAAAATTTAAAAAAACAAAAGCGAATCCGACAATTCACTTTGTTCCTATTTCTTTTATCTCTTGTTCCGTTCAAATGAATAAAATACGAAACAAAGAAAGTCTTAACCCAAAAATGCAAAAGGAAAGATCAGATTCCGGGCCCTTTAAAACTTCCTTTTCTTTCATGAGGTCATTCATTCGCGTATCTCTCAGAGGGATTATACTAGAGTTTGAGGAAGTTCATTCGAGAGGGAACAAATTTAAAAAGAACGCGGGAAACTTCTGTTTTGGACGCCTTTTTTCTAGTTTGATTGCTGCGGAAAGTTCACTACGTAAGCCTGGCAGGAAACAGCTATTTTTTAAGAGCTTCTCCCCAATAGCAGACTTTACGATAGATATAGATCGTAACACCTTCTTCCGATAGCCAATCGACTTTGGTATTTGGCGAAGGATCTCTAGCTAGCTACTGTTAGCCAATCATGTAGAAGTAATCAAGCAGTGTTGCAAAGAATAGTATCCTTTCCAGAAGGCATCAGTCATTATCGTTTAAATTGGACGATGAAAAAGTTGTAAAAGTGAATTATCTTATAGATAAGGGAAAAAGGGTTTGAATTCTACTCAGGGATACGTAAAGATTTCCATTAGAAAATTCTCAATCTGATAAAGCAATGGATGTAATATGTGAGGTACTTATTTAGTTAATAACAAATGTTAGACGAAGTCTGTTCTATTTTTATAGTTTTTAATTTACATCTAACCCTCACTTACAATTAGTCAGTTCCATCAATTTTAAAAATAGTAAAAAATATCTTTAAATATATAAGATATTCAAATAAATAACAACCTTACATATTATAAAATTATTCGGTTCGTAAATTTTCCATTTTATTAACAAGGTTATTAACTCTTCGCCAAAAGATAGAGAACTAATGAAAGCAGTATTTCTTATTCATAGCAGAATAATTTCTTAATTACCATCAAATACCATCAGATTTCCAACTCATAATTTTCCTTTCAAGCTCTCGAGAACCCTAAATAATTCATACTCTCCCAAAGTCCGACAGAAGTATACGCCAGGCTGCTTCCAAAATCCGAAAATCCTCTTATTCGTAGGGCAACCCATTCGTCCTACTTCAACAACACCCTAGCAATCTTCTTCACCAGCGCGAAAGATTTCTCCCAACTGTTTCATCCTGTCACCAGGAGTGATACACATCGCTCTCTTCCCCGGCGACGTCCATAACCGTCCTTTATCGGCTCGTTCATTTTCCAATTTCCCAGGGGGATGATTGTGGCGGCCTTTGAGCGACTTCAGGGAAGCATATGTGTGCGCACAGAAGCAACAGCAGACGCCTACGTGCCTATGCGCACACGCGCGTGTACAAGGGAATGGCTCGCGAGACACCTCGTAAAAGAGAGGAGAGAAACACGAGGCGAGCTGGCAGTCTGGAATTTAGTGACGGGGAATCGTTTTTGCTTAGAGGGTTGTTGCGAGGACAGGGATCGTAAAAAACAGTATGGGTCAGTTTAACGGATTAACTGGTATTCGATTAGGCGGTTTTTGGATATACAACGTGCGCGTGCGCGATTCTGGTTGATGGGAGAGGTGGCGCTTAATAGGATTTTCGGTTTAGGGGGAGATTTCGATAGCGATTGAACGTTGCAGCGTTGGAAAGGGTCTATGGCATTGTTGGTGGGTTTTTTTTAGAGATTTTTGAAAAAATTGAGGATATGTCGGTTTATTTAAGGTTATTTACTTTTTGTAAAATGTCCTTGTAGATATAAGTTTCTCGGGATTTGAGGAAAGAAAACACCTAAATAAAAAAATTTAGATCTTTAGTTCGTAACACTTGATCTTAGACTGTCTGCACTAAGTAAATTAAAAAGATATTGCATGTGAAGATTACATTTTCAATTTGCGTAACAGTCTAGACAGCTAGAATCCTGTGGAAATTTAGTGGCGTAAAGCAAATAAATTGATGTGGAAGCTAACGTTGTAAAGAAATTCGTACAAGTCGGAAAGAAACCCTCTAATATACATCCAATAGAAATAAAAGTAATTTTAACAAATGTATAAATTCTTCGTAAAAACTTACGTAAAAATTAGAGAACATAATGTATTTATATCGAAGTTTCATATAATAATAAATATATTTACCATCAAATAAAAGTAATAACTTTTAAATTTATATTTAAATTTAAAAAATACAAGATTTTATAGAATCAGCTATAAAATCAGAATATATAACACTAGTTCAAAAACCAAAAATTATTTTCAGGAATATATGCGAACTTATACTTTTTTAAATTATTTATTAATAATAGTCATTAAATTCAAACATTTATCCTTGTAAATTTTAATCTCCATTTTATGATTCTCATTTTATGTACGAAAACATGAAAAAGTAATTAACGTAGTTATATAAGTTGTATGTTTTATTAGCAATCATTTTGGGGTTTCATTTTCTTTTATTACAAGGAATCAGAGTTTATTCTCCGGTTGATTACTTTTTTATTTCGTTATTTTCTGCTAAAAAATAGTAGCATACGTTAATGTAGGTTTGATTAAATAATTTACTAAACAATCGTCTTAACTTATTAAAACTTTATGGTTTCGAGGATTAATAAAAACTAAAAACAATTTTAATTTGAAGGTTTTTTTAAGTCCAAAGCTATGATATAACTTTTCTGTTGGTAATTCTTATCTCTTGGGACAATGCGAAGTTTCAAGGTTTTAGTTCTAAAATGGAAGATTAAATACTTAATTGATTTAGAGTGGAGCTAACAGCAACATATCAATTTTAAACTTTTTCGGATAAAAGATTTTAGAGAATTAAAATATTTTCTCACATTCTTTTCGCTAAAAAATATTGTTTTTATATATAAAATACTGAAATCCAATAGCATCAGTTCACCCGAAAAACAGAAATAAAATAAAAATATCATTGGAATCGATAGAGTTGCAAAGTATCTAAAGCTAAAACAACGTGTTTTATTTCGGAAACAAATTCCGATAAATTTGTATCCATCCAACTATTATTTCTTTTCAATAAATATAGATATTTAATCTTTTAAAAGCGAATTCCTCATTTCTAAAATAGAGCTATAACTTTTATAATCTTGCCCTATAACCATGAACCTTTCCCCATTTAACAATCAGAGAAATAAAAGGAGGATACGACGATTTTAGATGTCTTCCTCAAGTACGACACGTATAACGCGTGCCCTACAAAAGTATTTTCCTGAAGATCTTCGCTATACAGCTACGCAAAACGATTGCGAGGCGCTTTATGTCTTGGAATATTTTTCTCTCGCACCTCTCTACCTTATCCCTCTCTGTCTCCATCTTGCTCTCTCTCTTTCGTGATCCTTATCCGCTGAATCATTGAGCACATAAATCTCAGGCGCCAGCCCTGCGCGACAAAGCCACTCTCCCCCTCTCTTTCTCTGTCTCTTCATCTCGAAAAACTTTTCCGCGCTTTTCCACCCTCCTTCCGCGACAAAAAACTCGCGTATAAATCGAAGGTCCTACTACACCTGCCGAGTACATGTTTCTTTCATGATGTAAGAGCACCTCAGTGTATTCGTCTCGCTCCTTTTTCACTTTCTTTTGCTCAATGAGCGGCAACAGCGTCGGTCGTTTCGCCACCGCGTGTGCCGACCTCTGGGAGTGATCCTGAATATTTCATGCGCGGCGCTGCCTCTTGCGTGGCTTCGTCATCAAGGTGTGGGTGCTGTGGGTGGTAGTGGCGGTAGATTTTTTCGATAGATGAACGTGCGCGTAACAAGCTGGGGAATGACTTCATTTTTCAGATAGTGAAATCGCCACTCGATGGAAAGTGGAACCAGCGGGGCCGTATAAGTATTTTCATTTTTCGCATTTCCGTATTTTCTGTTTACATGTTGGAGAGAGTTATATTGTATTGTATGAGAGCTTTGGGAGGTAGCGTCTAGAGGAAAAGAAAATTTATGTTGTTGACTTATAAGAAAAAATAAACTTGTTTCTTGCATGTCAATGTAAAGGTGTATTATTTACGGCATCGCAATAAAATAAAATTTAATTTTGAACGCGATTGAATAGTACGATGTGATTGAATATTAAATCGATTTCCAACCGCTCACATCGCTGGATAAATCATGTAGAAGGCCATGATGATATAATTATATTTGAAAATCAATTATGGTAGCAAATTGTTTCAATATTATAAGTAAAATGACATTGACATAACAACGTACTTTTAATTCATTACCAGTTATTTTTATCATATCATAATGTTACATAAATACTATACTGTACAATGATTATAATAAATATAAATAGTATCATAAAAGAGACTGTATAAAGTTATTGTCCATGTAAAAGAAATAGATTACGGATATTTGTTCGTTTTTCTGTCCTATTTTCTATTACAAGCAAAGCGGAGACAAAAATCAATAGACAAGACGAATCAGACTGCACGAACCTCCAACCACTCGACGACCAAAACATTTTTCGGGGGCACAAGGGGGATATGTCTCCTCGCCTCGGGGAAACAGACCAAGCAATAGTCAGACTTCCGTCGATGAAAGACGAAATCCCAACATCTCCGGAAACAATCGATATACGACTCAGTACTCACTTTTATACTCGTCAAAATTCATTTCAAAGGATCTAACACAATGAAAAATGGGGCAGGAGCGGGAATTTGAATTGAAATTTTTTTTTCTCGGATGCAAGCTGAATTTCTCGCGCAAAGGCCGAGTGCCGAGCTCGAGACTGAATTTGTGTTGGCGAAGCGTTTATCGCGATCCACTAACCCCAAAGGATCGCGAGCGATACAAGAGCTGGAGGAAATACCGTGACATTGGCAAGTGCAAGTGGTGGTATAGGTGTGCGCGTTGTGTGTTGATCGAATGCAAAATTCAACGGATCATTCCGTTCTTTTGCAAAGAAAAGCAGTTATTATAAAGAAGGCTTTTTTATTCCTTTTTTTTAAAATCAAAATATTAATTAAAGCTGTTTCGATATAACGGAAAAAATGAATTTTATAAAAAATTATAAGAGTAAAAAATGAGAGGATTTTCAGATTATTACATTTTCCGGCTTACTATCTGTTCTAGCGTGACCTGTGAACTGGTCGAATGGAATGACTAAAACTTCATTGATTGTGAGAATTCCAGAAGCTGACGCATCCCTTCGGCGATATCGAAAAAATTTAATTAAAAATAGATCTATTTTCGGCAACCTTACTATTCTCCACGAGGATTTGTCGAAAACCAAAGTTATCGCCTAACTTATAAAAATGTTCCTCGTAAAAGTACAACTATTGAACTCAGTTATGTCAGAGGACTAAAAATACGACTATACTTTCTCTTCACACATCCTTATAAGGAATGATAAAATATTTATTCCCCTTGCAGCAGAATAAGTTCGGCGCGAGACGAGATTTATTCGTTCGGGAGCGCATTGCCACAAAGCCCGTGGAAGAATTGGTTTGTTGCAGAAGTGTAGTGTACAAATATCTATATTTCTTTTTATCTTAGAGAATCCTGTTCAATTTTCAACTGCCTTAAATCTTATGATTTCGGAGAGTCCTGCCTTTCGATTTATTTCTTAAAAAGTATAAACACTGGTCGAACAAAGAACAAACTATAAATCAGAATGTGCTTCCGATATTCCCAAGTAATAAACTTTAATAAAGTTGTAAAACGTACATTGCAGAGGAAATGTAGCTAAACGCGTATTGATGTGTTCAACCTAGGAAACATAAAACAATTGTAACTTTTTATTGCGGTAAAATGTTTTTTTCATTTGACTTCAATTGTGATTGATATTTAATTTTATGTTACTTTACAAAATTTCTTGCTAACGTGGCGCCGAATGATAAATTGATTCTGATCAAATGAATTTTCATTGTCGTTGGCAATATAATATTTCAAATGGCCTTTGTCAAAGCTCTCTTTTGACATAAATCCCATTACAGTCTAGATAATTAAATGACCACACAATCGGCTCTTCTCTAAATTTATCAGTAAAATTTATCTTACGATTTCAAATGATATATTAATTATTCTACTTTATCGACTCTATTTTTCAACCAGCTTGAATAAATAAAATTGGAAACTAAATAATTCAAACCATTATTATTAAACGCTAACTTAAAGAAATAAAATCAATACATAAAATCACAGTGAAGATAGCAAAAATAACTGGGAATATTAAATCAAATTTCATCCTAAAAATAAAAAAACCGTAGACCACATTTCGCAAAAACTCTCATTCCTGATTCATCTCACTCGAATCTCGTCAAATAAATACTACATTATTCAGTGAAAATCGATCGCGCTCACGTCTCCGTTCTATTATCCTGTTAATGGCTAGCGAAACCTCCTCGCTCCCAGCGCATTATGTTAATGCAAATATGAATAACCAACAAACTACCGCGTACGCACACGTATACACTTATATACCCTTGCCTTATATTTTCGACTAAATTATTATTTCTCCCCAGTCGAATCGGAAAAATTTTTTTTCAACCACATCTGTATTCTCAAGGGTTAGGGGGGCAAGGTTCACTTGACTCCTTGGTGGATATCCGGGGCACTGGGTCAGCGGTGGCGGCGTCGCGCCCGGAAAATCAAAGGCAAATCGTCAGTGCGATTTTTGTTCTTCACTTCTTCTCCTTCTCCTTCACCTCTTTCTCTTTTCTTTTAACAAAGATGTTCGACGTGAGGTCTGTGTCTGTGTATACGAAGCAATGGAAAGTCGCGGGGAAGGGATGGGCGCGGTCGGAATAGATGCGCGTCGGGGGTATAATTGGAGAGCTTATACCCGTTGTCAGGGGACCAGCACGACGACTGAATTTCTTCGAAACTAGCGAGGAAAAGAAGAAGAAAAGAGAAAGGAGGTATTTCGTAAATGAACGTATGCGACGAGTTTTATCGTTGGTTAATGGATAGTAAGGTGACGCGATAACGATGATGTCTGGTTTTCTCTACGAACGAGGAGTTTTTTTTAATATTTGCCCTGCATTAATACGAGACTCCCAGCTCAGTAATGATAATATTTATTAGATTTTTCTTTGGTCGGACCGGATTACGAAGTGTTTATGATGTATGAATTCGTGCGTGGTAATGGGAACGTCAGTATTAAGGTGTTGTACAATAGTTACGAAATTTTGTTACTGTGATTTAAAAAATAAATGTTATAATTTAAAAAATGATAACTTTATTTTACAAAAATTGTTAAATTGACAATAGAAAACAAATTGAATATAGTAAGTTTTTCTTTTTTGTCTAGTGAGAATTAATCGTCTAAAACTCGCTTTGGGATTATAACAGTTCTAAAATAAAAACATCCTATATCCCGTTACACAAACAAATAAAAGTATCCCCAATAAAATAGAATGCCGGAACATACTCGCTTCAGCAAACATAGATCTCTTTGAGTCTAAATAAAATCAAACTCTACATGAAGTACAGTTTTTCACTTCAAAACATAGAAATTTCATTTTTGCTAAAGTAGTTGCAAAGCAAAAGAGTGCACGAATTCCCCAGATGACCTGAATTTCTTTGTTCATTGAGCATACACAACGATACTTTATCGATTTACAGCTGAACCAATGATGGCTAGCTAAGTCTGGCTCTGAAATGTAACCAAGTCGACATTCTAACCGAGAGCATTGATTAATGTAGATATCGGTATTGCTATGACATCTAAACGTATTGCTGGATGCTCCAATACTACGATATCCTTTATTTATTTTGTTAGGACATCGCAATAATATTATTTCATCCTTCACATGTTTCCGAAAAAAAATATAAGAAATAAATTAATCCACATAATTTTGTATGTATAGGATGAAAAAATACCAAGTATATTTGACTTCATCGTAGTATAGCACCGTGAACACATAAGACTACATCAACCCACTGCCGAATTCGCTGATGCCGAAAACCTCGCAGTAAAAACACAAAAAGCTACAATAGCCGACAAAGTGACTCAGCGCGAGTAACGCCCGTTCAGTCTAGCAACCAAAAAATGACGTAGCGATTCTCGCTGCTGCCCGTTGAAGCGTTGTATTTTCGCAAAATAGAGAGAGAAAGCGAGAGAGAGCGCCAGTCGTTGCCGGGGAGATCGATGCAAACGGCGCCCGCCGCGGAAGCTGCGGCTGGGGGATGATAACCGCGTAAACATCGACCCTTCCTCTTTACGAGAGGGCGACCCTTCTCTCTCTCTCTCTCTCTCTCTCTCTCTCTCTCTTTCTCTTCGCTTCCCATACTTTCCCGTGCCTGTTTACGTTGTCCGTGCGTGCCGGAGCCTCGTAAAAATTTACGCCGATACGTGAGCGTACGAGCAGCGACGTTCGCTCATCGAGGAGGAAGACTCGATGAAGTTCGTCTACCACCGTACGTGATCTGGGTGATCGTACTAGTAGAGCTTGGATTTCGTGGTTAGCTGGTGTTAAGTTGCTTGGATGGAATAATTCGTTCATCGTGTGTGATGATGATATATGAAGATGGTAATTTGTGAACGGAACTTGTGAATTATCCTGGATTATAGACAGCTACTATAGCCCATAGGGTGCGGTAAAAGATACGTAGGTTTACATAATCTTCAGATATTGATATTCAAGAGAACTTTTGATAGCTCCCAGTTAAACCGCGATCATACCGTTATTTTATCGTATTCGCACATACGGATACATATTGTTTGAATTGTTTCAATGCTTCACCTCATTGGTCTAGGCCTCGTTGAGCAATTTTAACGAGGCTTGAAACGTCCTATTCCGACATGTATAACAATACCTAGGGTTTAGTAGCGTACTGGAAGAGTATGCTATTTGAAGGGACTAGGTAAATGTTACTGTTATGCAAATTTCACGAGGCATATCCTATCTTTGGTTTTCATTGGGAAAGACTAGAAAGGTTTTAGATGCGCTAGATTGACGATGAGATAGTTTGCAGACGATTAAAGTAAAATTCACTTTAGAGCATGCAAAAGCTTTCAAAAAAATGGGTTATCTTCATACTTACAAATTGGGCACAAAAAGTATCGATCTGAGTTGATATTCACACTTACCTAGAACAAAGAAATGAAAAAGCTATTAAAATTATGAGAAATTATTTTTTATTTAGTCGACAAAAGCTATAAAAATACGTTTTGATGATATATAAAAAGTTTAGGTGAATCTTTTATAGTCTAGTTAATCAATTTTACGTATTTTAAAAAGTTCGAACAAATGTGATTACATCTCACTGTAACATTTGAATAGAACGCCTGCATTTTTCAGCGCTCTCTGTATAGAGGTGAAAGAAAATTTACTTTAAAATGTAAATGCTTGGAAAAGTCGTTGCCGAACACGATGCACTACTCCACTTCTGCATGACATTCATATTTAAAGTAACGCTCTTATCACTCTATCGGGCTTATACTATTACGCAACGTACATCGACTTATTCAGCCGTAATACTGTTTATTTGCGACGAATTCCGCGCATTCTACTTACGCGGTAATTTTATTCATCTATGCACTCGTTGTGTATCCGAGCATTATACCGTTTTCCGCTTTTAGAAAAAGTCGACGAGGTCATTTTCAGGTCTTAGCTACAGTTTTCCATTTTGCTGTCTCGGTTTTTGCATCCCTACTTTTTACCTCTTCTTTATTCTCGACGAGCAAACATACTATACTCGTTCAATGGATTCTGGACGCGATCCAATAATAATGTTAGAATCCTATCTAGCGCAACTTAATATCGTTCAGCTTAAGTAAAATAAAGTTTATAAAGATTGAAAAGTTTTAAGGATTCAAATTAAAGACTCGTAGTACACGAGGCCGAAGTATCACCATTTTATATTCCGATTTTAAGAATTCTCAAGTTTCCACTTCATTTCTAGAAAATCAGTTTCGCAGCAATGAAAGAAACTCTCGCTTCGCACCGAACTCTTGCAAGAAATATTTCTAGGAGCAGCTTAGTGAAACTATACTGCTCGACGGTTGCCTAGGGCAACGAGTGTCTCTTGATTACTACTCGCGTCTAGGCTCGTGTGGCGCAACGCCGTGGAGAGATTACTAAAATGGAAGTGTCAATAGTGCAATTTATGGTACATATAAAGCAACAACTTTGACTAGAGAACTAGCTTCAGGTGTATTTCTGTAGACAACGCACGTGAGCGCTCAAGCATTTCAGGGTAGAAGAGAGATGTGCCCAGAGGACAATAACGATAATCCCGCCCTGAAAACCACAAGCGCAGAATCTACGAGCTTGGGTGCCTTTCCGACGCCACTGTGGATTAACATGGGGAAAGTAGACGCTGTGAATGGGTGCGTGGTAAATAGACGGCATAGTTAATTAATCTACAGATCCTTACAAAAGGAGTTTCGGAATACATGGAAATAATGATATACACATGTTCGTTCGTATGTTTTAATATTGATAAATTGGTTATAACAAAACTTAGTTTTGATCAGTTCTTAAAAAAGTAATTCAACTTTTTTTCCATTAAAGTTCAGTAAATTTAAATCGGTACACTTAAGTTCTGAGATTACTTTTTCCGGTATACCGGCTTGTTCTCTACTAACTGCAATAGCACTTCCTATCTGAATCGACCATGCACTGAGACTCGTACCTCAATAAATTATTTTTCCGAAACTTCGTCGTACAACTGCACGCGCAAGATTCGGTTCCTCCCCTTTCCCCTTTCAAGACCGTATTAACCTACATTCCCAACCGAGAGGAACTAGCTATCTCTTTATTCAGTGCAATTTCACAACCAAACGTCGCCTGAATCCAAAATCTAGCCCCAGTACCTACCCACACTACCTTTCATCATTTTCGAGCATTCCCTCACTATACTACCTCACTACGAGCGCGTTACCTAGTCTACGATCTGTAGCGTACATACGCGCGAGTGCACGGGCCAGGATTAGGCGAGTGTAATATCTGATGCTAATCGGTTGTTGCTCCCTGAGACCCTTAAAATTACATCAGGTGAGCTTGCGCTGCGAATTAATGACTCCCTTCTAACAGCAGGACGCCACCAACGCTTGTTTATACCATCTAAACTAGCTCATTAATTATAATACTGAATTTAATTAGGGATACGCGGTGTGTTCGCGTAATGATAGATTGTTCCTGCAGCGACAGTGACGGTGAATAGTGTCTATTTTGTTGCTCTGATTCGCGATAGCTCTGCGTATTTTTGATTACAGTTGGGGAAGGGAAGATGAAAGAGCGAGAGTTTGTTGTGTTCGATACGCTGTAATAAACGCGCGACGGCCCTTTAAAGTTAGTTACGAGGTGGCTTTGATTAGCCTTTGGAATCGAAGCGCGCGACCGTGCACTCGCCGTACTGTGAGTTTTGTTACGGCTGTATTGTGGTCCCGGGGAGTAATTAGAAGAGGCAATTACAGAGAACCAATACACCGAGTGCCGAGATAATGAGGAGTTGAGAAGAGTAAGAATTGTTTCAGGGAGGTAGTGGTGAATGGAATTTTGGTGTAACAATGTTAAGAGTAAAGTATCTCTTAATGCGTAAGTGAACGAGCGATTTTATATAAAAGATGGAAAAAGTAGGGTAGAAACATTTTTAAATTAAACTTGAGACTCGATTAGATTGAGTAGTAAAAGGTGATTTATATGGGAAAGGCGCTTTAAACTTCCTCTAAAGTGTCTACATACGTGAACACTTAGCTAATTTAAGAATGCCTCGAGGCTTTCCGCCCTATACAATCTCCTCGCTATTGAGGTAAGTGAAAAGATTTTCCTTGCCTCCGGTCTTAACACATTGTTGCGATTTAGTCGCGCCCCCAATATTAATGGAGTCGTTAAGTGCAGCCATCGACTCACGTCTGAAGCGAAATAAAAGATTTAATTATTACGGTTTTTCTATGCCTTATGCCTTAGCGAATTACCCAATGCGAATATTAATATCAGAATGGAACTTGGAATAAGTATTGGATTTCTATTTTTTTACGGTTAAATTAAAATAGACAGTTCTAACTGTATTACTTTATTTTATTTCTATAAAAGGAAAGCTTTTTAAAAATTTAAAGATAAGCTGAACTTAAATCTGAAAGTAAATAGTCTTAGTGTGTTTATAACATGACGATTTCTAATGTTAAGCGGATTTTAGACTTTCCTTCAAATATTTCAACCGTTCAAATACTTTCTCCATGAAGTAATTTTCACCGTTCCACCGTAAAACTTTAGTCGGCAAACTTCATTTACGTCGACACTTCTTCGACATCGTAATAAAACCTCATACCAACTTTAATAAAGTAATCAGCAAAACGGGAAAACTTCACCACCATTTTATTTAAAAAACATATAAAACGTATTAAAATAGACATCCAGTGTGCAAATCCTACATTATTTTTTTTTTACAAAGAAGTATCTTTAATCTTAACAGCGCACGTCGACAGACAGGTTCAATTCCACCTCTACCATTCATAGCTATCTATCATCGGAATGTATACTTCCAGGCTGTTATATCGCTTTCCGATGATATCTTCAGCTCGCGTACTTCATGCGAGTGGCCTCACAGAGTTCAAAGGATGACAAGAGCACGACGTGCGACACATCTCTATGCACCCACATACCGAAACTTCCCTCTCACGCACAACTTTCGTTCTGGTGAGTCCCAACTTCACTCTTGTTCTGCATGAACAAACTTATTAAAACAAAATTCACGGAGAGTACAAAGCTCTTTCTACGTCAACTCTACTCTCTCTCGGTCTCTCTTCTCCAATGGAATGGAAAACGACACGGGATCGCTGCTTGAAACCGTACGTGTGTACGTCGTTGCGAGTTTCAGAAGTACGCGTACGCGTAAAAACGACTTTGACTGTTCTTGGGTTAGTTGAGTCCTCATTAGACGGGAGTATAATCCTACATGATTTCTTGATCAAATTTCAGTCGAGCCGGCGTATTAGATTCGAGTTTCGCCAACTGGAAGTAGCGAATTTAATTAGATCGAGACCATTAATAAGACGACAGTTATTTTCAGATTGAAACTTTCGGAGTTAACGGTTGGAAGTGTATTTTGAGAAGGTATTTTAATGAATTCTGTAAATTTTATGGATTATGCTCTTTTTTATCGTCTGTGATTTAAACAAAAATACGAATATTTAAATATTCACATCATATTTTAAGAATATGAGCTACTTTCTATGTATATCATATTCTTAACCTGAATCCAAAGATTTATAAATAGTTTGGAGACACATTTTAAAATAAAAATAAAAGCTATCAATCAAAATCATCAATTTATCTTTCTACGTATTCAGGATGTCACTCAAATTTAGATAAATATAGTACCGTAACTTCGTTTAAAATCCAATCATTGAAATCTGTATTTTCAGTATGAAATCAATATTTTGAATTCGACTAAACAGCAAGTAATTATGCAATTAACTTACTTACCTACAGCAATAAAGTTTCCAAATTAAAAAAGTTGCTTTATTTAGAGTACTATGAAATATGATCGTATCCAACTTCTAAACTTTTAAATTGGTATCAGATTCTAATAAAAATTCAAAAATTCAACTTTAATGATATCATTATAAAGTTAATATTCAATTATATGAAAACTAACTCTTGTAAGACTTAACCAACATAAAATTAATTAAAATCACTAACTAAACAAATTATTAGATCAGCGTCAATTTAAACCATTAACACATGCCTCAGTAATAAAGAAAAACATTTTTCACACCCTCAATTTTCAAATTAACTCCGACGAAAAAATTCTTGAACAACGGCCAAAAATTTAAACTCGCTCTCGCGCAGTCATAATAGACGCTACCTGCGCTAAAAATAATGTCTACTCTCTACCTCTCTCCATACTACAGGAACAACTACTAACCATTAAAAACTCTTTTCTCGCTCCCTTCTAAACTCTTCTAATTAAAACGCACAAATAACATAACTGAAAAACGAGAAAAAAAAATCCCGTTCCACTACGACAGACCTCGTAAGCTTCATTAGCCATTTCTAACTCTCACTACCACCCTCACTGCCACCTCTTGGCGTTATTATGCTACGACACGCCTAATATCCTACCCACGAGTCCTATAAATCAGGCCTATAACGGTACCTGAGAGGACTTAGAATTAGAATTACCGTGCAGTGTGGCTTATAGGAATGCGCGCGAGTGCTGCGCCCAGTTGTCGTCGTAGTTCACGCCCTTTACGCGTGGGTCGACGCGCTCTCTCTCTCCTCTCAACTGTTTTACTCTCGCTCGCTAGCTACATACACATGCGAGCATACATACGTGTACACGCGACGGGGGTGGCATATACGCTGATCGATAAACCACTGCGTGCGTGTATACGGTACGCCGGTTGAGAGTCGTTTGACAGTCACAGGGTGAGTTATGCGGTTTGCAAAACAAAAATAAAATCTAGACTGAACGTTGTTGCTGCGCTTTATCCGGATAATTCGATTATTTACGTGGGTTTAGAGGGTGAATGTGTGGTGGAGCATGAGTGATGATGTTTGTAAGTTTTAGCTTTTTTAGTTATAATTGTAGCAGTGGTGCTAAATAGAGGTAACGAAAATCGTAATGTTCATTAAATTAGCGGTACAGCTGTTACACGATGTATTATCGTATTATTACTAAAGTTAATGTTCTTGGTGACAGGGAAGTGTAGTAGAAACCACAGTCGGTTATTGTATTTACTATATATATATTACTTTCTTCTGCATTGATGCATATGCATAAAATGTATTAGTGAGTTTTGTAATTACATCATTAATTCACATAGGTGAAATTAATTAGAAAACCGCTTGATTACGCATATTTAATAATAAGTTAATAACTTTTTATTTAATGATGATAAGCAACTTATATTTATAGAATCCCGGAAGGTAAAGCGATATTCAGTCGATCGATCCCAAAATTTTAAGAAAGAAGGGAGTTTTAAAGTTATGTGATCTTGGTACGTACAGGTAAGATGTAGTATGCCAAAGTAAACCTACACTATGCATGGGAAAAGGAAAATAAACTAGAGTAGTAACTATTCTGCATTTAAAGTGCCTACAGATAAACAGAACATATGTTGTACTTAAATAAGTAGTGCCTTCTAAAATTAATTGAAATAGCTCTAATAGTTACAAATACCTGTTTATAACTTTCTAAAAATAAAATAATACAAAAGGATTAATGTGACTGAATACTAAATTATTTTATTTTACATTCAACCAATTGCTTTACTTTTTTTTCGTGAAAATATCAAATCAAATGTACATAAATTACATCCTGTACTACTAGATAATGGGTTAAAGCTTAAATAATTTATAAATTATTTGTGAAATTGCTTACGAAGCTTTGAAATAAAAGAATTCAAATAGAAAGTTATCGATTATTCGTCAAAAGTGATGACATTTTGTTCGAAAAGTTTTGTCACTCGCGCTCACCACTAAATTCGAAAAACACCACATTTCACCAATAAAAATTCTAGTCCATCCCATCGAAACTATTAATTAAAAATCCCCCCCCCCCCCGACACCATTAATTATCCGTCACGTCAAATTCCTAACCCTCCATATTCCCATTACCCTCGTTCCAAAAACTCTCCCCCTTCGTCTACTCTCCTCCCCCTCCACTTTGGCAACATAATTCCACACGACTATGTACACCACACCTGTCACAGCCAACCGCACAGCCGCTGAACAGTCAGCCTGGTCGCACAGCCACGAACATCGGGATGCCTGCGTGCAGGCGTACGCGAGTGAGCAACAGTTTTTCTCCTCTTCCGGCGGCTTTCTCTCTTTCGTCACGCGAGCCAGATCGTCGTCGGAGAGATATATACACACACACACACACATACACACACACGCACACGTACCACTCCCCGCACGGAGAGTTGGTAAGTATAGAGATGGATAATACGAGGGCGAGGATAAGAGAAATAGGGGCTGACTTTGTGTGCAGTGACGAGGCGGCGGGAGACGAGAGTAGGTGAGAGATAAATTCGACGGATAGGTATTCAAGGGTGCTGTAGTGTGTAGTGAAAGTTTTCGTGTAGTTGGTAGGGGAAGGGTGGGAGACAAGTGTTTTCGTGTATATGTAGATGGCTGAGTTGGTTGTAAAAGTTTTTATGAGGGATTACGAGAGGTGACGTTATGATAAAATTGTATCGGATTTTGATAGGGATTGTAGTCGATGGGGAGATCGAGGATAAGTGTGTAGGATAGGATTCTCGTATTTTAAGTTGAATGTTTCTTCGAAATGCAAAATATTCAAATGAGATAATATAAATTACATTGCGCTGGGTTTTCCAGTTAACGGCACTTTTCTATTTTTTACATTTAAGTTTGCTTATTACAAAGCGCTTTATTCGATATTTTTCTTCTGGTTGGATAAATTATGGAACTTTGTAGTTTTAAAAACTTCGTTGCATTGAAAAGAAAATAATAAAAAGTCGAGTAAAACGTCGGACTAACTAAAGTTCTAATACCAAGATGATAAACAGGTTACCCGTAAAAATGTTATCACTTTCAGTATTCTTCACCTGCTATAAAATACATGAAAGCTGTAAAAATTTACAAGACAATCTCTCTTCTAATGCCGAAAAGAAAAGTTTCTTTTGATTCAATTTAAATATTTTACAACTTTATATATCTCTGATTTATAATAATAACATTGAAAAGTATAATAAATATATTATAAAATATAATTTTCTTTTTTCTCAAATTACAGTTTATTTTGAAATTTCCGAAGTTGAATGTGTAATTTAGATTGAAGTAAATCATCTTATACAATGTTACCTGGAAAAGCTCTCTCAAAGACAAGAAATCCCATAATTTTAAAAGGATTTTGAAAGGAAACGACGAGCTTTACAAGCTTTCTCTCCTGCAAGATGTTTCGATTAAATGGAAAGATTTCAAGACTAAAGTTTTACATTATACACTTTGAAATTAGATAATGTTGCTATTATTACTACAATACTTCCCACCACAAAAATTAACATATTTTCGTAACCCATATATGAAAATTTCACACTACTAAAATTACTCCATTATATTGTCGTCGACCTCGTACCACAGCCTCCACAGTCGCATTTGAAAGGTCCCCCAGTCGCACTTCAAAGGTCCCACATTCGCATTATACTGAACAATACTCTCACTTCCTCTACCTATACACTCGACCTCCGCCCACGCAGTAACTACGGAAAACCGCGAATCGAATCCAAAGGGGAAACCGATAACCGACGCCTTTACAGCCTCACATCTCTCTCTCTCTCTCTCTCCCTAACGGCCCTTTTACCGCCTCGTAAAAACGGAAGAAAACGTCCCGTCGTGAGCGTCATATAACTACACCTCCGCTACAGGAATAAATGAAGAAATGATCATTCTCTCTCTCTATTTCTCTTCCTTTACAGCAAAATTTTCTCCCTCTTCCACTCGCTCGCACGAGCCTATTGTCATGGCACAGCTTGCACAGCGCGCGCGCGCGCGCACAATAATGCAAAAAGCGCTGCCTTCAGGGGACTCGCACGCGAGAAACAGCAGCAGCAGCGTCGCCTATAAATACAGTAGTAGTAGTAGGGCAGCAACGGCGGGTGGTGGCGCAATTTATCTCGAGCGCCCTTTCGAGCGCGCGGCACTTTACAGTGGCGGGTAATTAGCGCTGTAGGAGGAAGCGAGAGAGAGTATGCCGCCCATGATTTATCTAATATCTCGTGGTTATCTGGCATGTTTAAGAGAGAGAGAGAGAGCGAGGGCTCGAATAAACGAAGATTATTATTCGCCAACTTGCTCGGTCTTCTCTCTCTCTCTCTCTCTCTCTCTCTCTCTCTCACGATATTCTGGTTCACTGCTGCTGAGTACGCTCGATTCGAGGGAGCGGGTTTGTTGGCTCCTTTATTCGCTCAGAGTTGTTTCTCTGCTGGCTGAGCAGTTTCGTGTGTATATGTGTGGATTTTTTTTTTTTTCGTCTTTGAAGATTGATGAGGCGCAATATCTTGTTTTTTTTTCGGAAAAGTAATTGGACTTTGTTCATCGGGAGGAGAAGGGGGAGTTATAAATAGAGCATGTCGCTGAATTTAAGGGGTCGAGATGTGATTTATCTCGCAAGAGTATATAGGGTTATATTGTCGACCTTTAATTTGAGTAGAATTAATGTTGTTACAGCGGGGATAGATTATTCATTGTAATGATAGGAATAAATAAGCACATTATATTTTTTGTGTACTCCTTGATGGCAACGAAGACTATAAAAAGAATTTGATTTTATATCGTGTAAAGAATAAATTTCTTTTTAAAATTCATCACGAGGACGTACGCGAGTAAAAAGGAGTAACAGTCAGGAAATTGAAGTTTGATTTATTCCATACGTGCATATAAGCATGCGTGACGGCAATTTGAAATTGTTCAAAATGTACATCTTAGAAGTAATAAATTGAAAATAATAATAATTGCAATTTTTGTAAAAAAATACTAACAAAACTACTGGATAGTCTTTTAAGATCAATAATAATTTAGATTCAATAGTATTAATCAATCAGCGAATAAGAATGTAAAAAAACACTTTACATTTACCTCTTGGTTCTACACCAGCCAAAGAATACAAAGTCCTTTATACGACTTAGGTAGTCCATAATATATAGCTGTTCAGATACGTAAGTAGTAAAGTTCAAAACTATGGCACAAGTGCTCGTATATGTAACCGGCCTTTATGTGACCTAATTTTACATTACCCATGAAATAGTCCACCAAGTCCAGCATTTTTCATTTAGAAGTTACTATAGCAGACGGTATGATTATAATGGCTGACATAGTTGCACAGATCGTACATTTTCTTGAAAAATAACAGGGAAGTGAGAAGCATTTTTCGAAGTTTTAAAAATCCATTGTCTTTTAGTTAATTGTTTCTAACGTACGATTGTTTCAAAACTTTAAAGTTCTTGAAAAAATTTTCTTTTTGGTATTCGTCTTTTTTATCCTGTTTATAATCTGTAGGTATAAATAATACCCCTTGTAATAAATATTTATCATATTCCTTAGAATTTTTCTACATTTATGCCATATCTTTCAATTTCATAATACTGCTTAATTATTGTATAAACGAAATACTTTATATATGGTAAAAATATAAATCTAAAGTGCTAAAACTATTTTTAATCAAGATTTTTTTCCACAAATTATAAAGAAATTTTCATCGTCACTAACAATAATAAAGTATAAAAAATTTCAACGCAAGAAAAAATCTTAAATCGAAAAAAACCGCCCCAGTTTCCCGAAGACGACAAGGTTTCTCTCGTCCCATTCACGACGAGGGAGATCAAAAAACAGTAATGCAAGAGACATCCATCCATTCATCCAGAGGCTTTTCATCTCTCCGTCCGTTTGTACCCAAAAGGACGACATTATCCGCTACACATGAGCCGCACGTGTAGCCTAATATCGGGCGTCATCGAGCGCACAGCATTCGGTCAAGGTCGACTACGGCGCGCCAGAATTTTGAGGGTCCAGTCTAATTTTTTTCCTCGTCACATACTAGACTACTTTCTTTCGCGTGAATGTTTTTCTTGAGTCTTCTTACGTATCGATCCGTTCTCTCTTTCTCTATCTCTCTCTCTCTTTACGGTTCACCTCTTTACTCCGCGCTACGACGAGGCAAAGGTCGATGCGGTATATACATACATATATATATATACGTAGATTAGACGGAGCCGCTTAGGGGGAAAGTTTTCGAGGATGGGAAGTTCGATCGATGCATTGATCGACTTTGGAAAAGCGGAAGTTTATATGGGGAGAGAAGAGGAAGAAGCACTTGTGCTGTACATGTATTAATTAGAGGGTTGTTGAAAGTCCAGTTGACGCAAGTGAGCCGCACGAGGCCTACGAAAAAGTTTTTCCTGTTTACGTATTGATGACAGTCGTAGACAGATTGATCACTGATTGGTCATTTGAATTTCACGCAATAGTTCTGCGTAGTCTTGAATGGAAAAGTTCAAAATGTGGGCAAGGTTGTTCATGTTACCATGGATAATACTAATAGGAAATAAAGGTTTAGAGCAAATTAATTTTAATGAAATAACGAATGTTCTAGCAATTTCACATTACGTAATTCATCGAGTAATCTTTTTAATTCCGGTAAATTGTATAATTAAATTCATAAGTTTGCTTTAGTAACTAAAAGATTAATTTAATATCCGGTGTTTTTATTTGTTCGACTCCATTATTTCACGAATGAATTTATTATCATAGCATTTATTATCTCCAGTGTTAAAAAGTCATGTACCACAAAAGATTATGTAAAATTTACCATAATAATAACATTCATGACATAATGAAAAATTAAATTTCGAAAACAAAGAAAATCCGATAAATTCTGCTAGAGTACTAAAAATACGGGCGGATGAAACCATAACATAATATATCCTCAGCTTAGCACACGATATTTTACACAGCACTAACACTATACACCTTTGTTTCATTATGTAAAATCGATATCATGAAAATGCTAACGCGAATTGATTTTGTAATAAATCCAGACTATAAATTATATAAAAACTCTTATAATTGAAACATAAAAAAAAAATAGTCCTAAAGTTTCGTTTAGAATTCAGGACGGAGTATATCCTAAACTCATAATTAAAAGCACTATTATATTCTCGCCTTATACAGTACACAAAGAGATTAAATTACGACTCGTGTACACAAATCCCTTTTCCCTCCACTTCTCCAAAAAAAAAAATTTGCACCACCTCATAACATTAGCCTCCAAAAATCCTCAGGGCCTGCATATTTAATCAATCGTCGCATGCACTACATCCGATGAATAACCCATACCCGAAAAATTAATTCCCCGTTCAATCACCGCTTCATTATTAACAACACACTTTCTATACTACATAAGCGCAAACTTCCTCGTCGATCCCCTCACTGTAACTCTTATATATACGCGTATATCCGCCACGTTGCACACACACCCGAGGCGAATTTTCTACGCCGGCCACGTCCGAAAAGTTAAGCCCTTGGCGTATGCCTTATTCAGCGGCCGTAAAGCACCCACGGGATTAAAGATTAAGACAGTATAGTAGTAGTAGTACTACTGTAGCGTTTTCTGGAAATTTCTATATATTCAAAGTATATATACACAGCGAAAGAGAGAGAGAGAGAGAGAGAGAGAAAGAGAGAAAGAAGAGACATAGGGTCATCGGCCATCTACAAGTACAACATTCATGGACAGTAGCAACGGACACGCAGTAGAAGTGGATGGAATCCACCAGAAAGGTGCGATGCACACGCAGGCGTCGACGGTGGGCGACTGGCCAAGTGCCTACGTGATACGGTCTGACCCCACGACAGTGTGTGTGTTAATGTTGTAGCCGAAAATGGAAAGCAGTGACAGTAGCAGTAGCATCGGGTTCAGGAAGCGCGCGAGAGTTGACGGGTATATGTGTGTCTATGTACGTGTGTAGCTTATATAGGTGTGCGGAAATTTTGGCTACCGGCAACGAGCGACGCTAGCGACGATTATTTCAGTTGTATGTTGCGCGTAACGTTAGAGGAGTTTGAGGTGTGCAAACGTGGGTAGTATTCTTGATTTTTTGGGTGTGGTTGGTTTTTTTTAGTGTGAGGTTATTTTTAGTGAGTAATTTTAAAGGCACTTTTACGTGCTACGTTTTATCTGTTTATAAGGCTAAATATTTGGCTTTTAATATTTTTTAATAAACAAAAAATATATTTATAATTTAATTGTTATAGTTGAATTTAAAAAATAATGAATATAATTGTACTAATCCTAAACAATTTTATAATGCTTCACATTATCTCCTCAACCACCCTTTTGCTATATAAAATGTATCCTTTTAATTTTACAATTTCTTCAATCAATCAATTAAAAGATTAGTTCTTTACGATCGATAACGACAGTTTTAATTATATTAGGCGATATGAGAGTCTTCGTGCTAGTAAATATATAATTGCCTTGATTATCTTTTACGCCGATAAGATCGCATGTTAAATTGACAAACTCGATTTCCGCGAGCAATTCACTTCGTTAGTTTATGAAAGAAGGTTTTATCGGCGTAAGACACTAATATATAACCAATAAAAGTAATTTAATATCTATTTAATAATGACGATGGCAACGTAACTCAACGCTACAAAAATGTATAATGGAACGACGAGGAAGATGTGCGATGATTTAGTTCAAAATAAAAGAAAATAAAAACTAGAAAGATCAGTACTTTAAAAGAAAACATATCATTAATAAAGACTATTCCTAAAAATGGTTGAATAACGATTTCGTTGTTTACATAACAATTGTAAATACACCAGACACTCTAATTAATCGCCTTGAAACACGCACGTCCACCTCTCATTTCCTCAAGCATTAACACTTCTCAATTGCTACAATACTCGCAGCACATCTAACACTTGTTACGCTTGTAAGTATTCGCGCACGATTTCACCGGCACGTCAGCATTTTTCGACCGATTAACTATTTTGGCCCATCACATAGTCGCGTAATCGTTATGGGTCTGAAGTTAGCAACGTTGGGACGCAACGAAATAATTTCTCACAAATGAATAAAACAGCTAAAATTTTGCACGATTCAGTGAAATCTTTATTTTGATGTTGGGTTATGCTATAAAATGCTAAACA
>JAYJLV010033536.1:4352-27404 GCA_036873485.1 Torymus texanus | reverse complement strand
AGAGAGAGAGAGAGAGAGAGAGAGAGAGAGAGAGAGAGAGAGAGAGAGAGAGAGAGAGAGAGAGAGAGACAGAAAGAAAGAAAGCGACTATAGTGAGCGTAAAAAGAAAGAACGAGGCTCTCGTGCCTCTCGTGGCTAATAAGCGTCCATATATGCTGGCGTGCGCATACTCAGCGCCGGTATATACGAGAGTATTTCGTCATTGCACTTCGTTCGCGCCAAGTCCGCGCGTCGTCGTCGTCGTCGCGGTCCCCCCATATACGAGCACGTGAGAAACGAAACTGAGCGACTCCAAAGAGTTTATCGCAATCTTTGCGCTCCAATTACGAAAACCGGACGGCTAGAGAACACTTAGATGTATATACATATATACACAGACGTAAACTCGCGTGTGTTGCACGCGTGGAATGACAGACGGACTTTTGTTCCTCTCGTCTCTCCCTTTGGCCGATTCGTCGACGCTGACTTCCCGTGTTTCCGTTTCCGTTCTTTTCTGCACACGCATGTAGATATAATGTATATACATATACACATATACAGACAGGAGCTTTCGTGCATGGGTTTCCGATGTCGATGCCTCTTCTCTCTTTCTCTCAGCAACGGACACGCGTGTAATTCCGTTGTTGGCTATCGGCTTGTGTGTATTGATTTCCCGTTGGGGCTTATACCGCGCGAGCAGTGGGCATTTGCCAGAGTCGTTTTCGGATGATTTGTGTGTCGCACACGTTAGGGAGTGGTGGACGAGGCGAACGAACTGCGCGGGCGAGTTGATTTCGCAGGATTTTGTTTTTTCTTTTTTTTTGCTCGTGTCGGAAGGGGTGATGCGTGGTGTAGCGAATGCCACAGGGGAAACGAAAACAATACGGTTCAGAAGTGATGGTGTAGTGGGTAGCTCGTGTTTTTTTTCTGTTTCAGATTGTTAATAATAGGTTTGGCTCACGGTAGCTCTCGCATATATAAAACGTTGTTCTTGTTGTTATTAATGGATCGCCGTCTTTTACAAATACGATTACGGTATCTCATTTTGGTGACTGTGTAAAGTTATGAGTGTGCCAAAAGTTAAAATTAATCTTGCATATTCCAAAGTTGTTCGATCACAAAACTGCTAAGATAAATGTGTGGTGACGATTCAAGATAATTCTTGCTTTTATTCACTGAAATTACATTAACCAAATTGAAAAACTATGTTAACAAACTTTTTAATTAAAATGGAAACGAACGTGTATGTCTGTGTGCAATGCGCACCACATCCAAAAATAAAAATCTACCTCGTATACATTACAACGTATATATCACCTTCATAACACTCGGAATCTTACACCGAGCTGAATATAAAAAAAACACTTTTTTACGCGCAGTATTCTCCCAACACATATTGTCGAAAACTCACGTCGCGATAAATTAAGCCATAAATTAGCCGTGTCACCATGTATATATACGTATACACCCAGAAAAAACAACCTCCAAAATTAGCCTCCTAACTCTATATAAACCATAAACCATGTCGCACACGCGCAGTATGTATACATACGGTACCTAAACTCGACACACAACGCGATAATCGTCCCAATCAGCTAATTGCCCGAATAATTAATCGTCTCGGATCACCGCGGGCTCTTGCGTCGCGAATGCTTTTTAATTTCCGTCCTCCGCAGCAACAGACACATACCCACACCCATACACATGCTATATCTATCTACTGTCGAGCGACACGCCTTGGGAGGTCAATTACACCGCGCGTACAGAATGCGCTCTCGCTTTCTCGCCTCCTTTTTCGCGCGTGTGAGAGCGCATAGTGCGCAATTACCGGTCTCTTTCTCTGTCGCGTGTGTACGCGCGCACGGGCCTTTATGTTCGATATATGCGTGCGCGCGCGGCTAATAGTGTAATTGTAAAAGGGAGAGAGAGAAGAACAGCCTGGCGTGGAAAATGGTGCGTGCGCTGTGATGAAAATGCGCTTGAGGAGAGGAGAATGCGTGTGGTGCGCGCCGGAAAGATGAGGCTGTCACGGGCTTGTTTGCGGTATTTCAAATGTCTTTGATGTGACTGCGTTCTTGCGGTTTAAACGAATTTTTTTTTTCTATTTTATTTGAAAACACGAGCGTAAAGTTCCTTGCGTTTATGTAGCTATTTTAGCAGTTTATTCGTTAGCTGGTATTTTAATTTATATACAATTAAAAATAGTTATAAAATGCTTTGTTAAAAAAGTTTTTGATAAACGTCCTTATGAAAAGAGTATAAAATTTTGTAACGATCAAATGAAAGTCTTATAGCCCTGATATAGTCGTTTTTCCAGATAAATCTACTTTACGGATCCTAAATAATACCCCGTGATTGCAATAATGGCTTCGTTAAGTTAGCAATCTTCCGAGTAATAAATATGGCATTTCATTATTATAAAAGCATTACGATCGCCGACTATATTATAAGCAGATCTTTATGAACAGTAGCTTCCTTATGCCAGTCGATTTATTATCGCAAATGAATAAGGTGGAATAAATAGCAGCTTACAACTTCTTCCGCGCGTGGCGGTCGCAATTGAGCGCATATACAACTTTTTGCATTTCTGCTACTTAGCTATAACGGTTTATAATGAGATTATCTGCAGCCGGAGGTACGAACAGTTAACTGACATTCTATAAATAAGAATCGAAACGAAATTAGCTATTCGAGCGTTATGAATATGCATTCTTCGACGTTATTTCAAAACTTCATTTATACGTATTACTCATTCGAACAACGGAGCATAAATATTCTTTGTCAGAAAAGGGAAAGAGAGAGGGAGAAAAGCAATTTGAAAAATGAGTAAATTACGTTTGTTAAGAAAAACACGCGAAAACTGCGTTCTTGGAAAGCCAACTACACATCATCATCGACACCCACAGGCATCGCGAAATCGGTCCCTCAGGGCACCGCTACGAGCTGCACGTCCCATTCGCACGCCAGAGCGCGCGCCAAAGTGGAAAAAAGTGTACACGCGCGCAGAGGAAACATCGAACGACCCAGCGGCAGCTTTTCGGCGCTCGCGTGTGCATGCGACTCTCAAGTCGTTCGTCACTCCAGGGTATAAGATAATTGAGTTTCAGGAGAAGAAACCCCGGAGAGACTGAGTTAGTGAGGGAGAGTAGTGTATTTTGAGTGGGAATTAGTTAATAATTGAACATGCGACATTGATCTGCGATGGATGGTGCTTAATTATTGATGAGCCTTTTTTGTGTAGGGGAGAAGGTAAAACGTAAGGCGCGGATAACGAAAGGAATAAGGGATCGACTCGAGGCTTTCAATATACCGTGATGTGAAATTCATATAGTTAATTGCATTGTATATATACGATTCATTTCTTCGCTGATTTCTTTTTGCAATAAAAGAAAAGATTATACCTAAAATAGCATAGGAGTAAACGTATTATCCAACTGTTCGGATGCCAAAAAAAATACATACGCGCGTATTATTCAAATTTGGACGAGCTTCTTCCGCCAACAGAGCATATTTCATCCGCGCTCTGAAAATCACAAACTCGCGCAGTCTTCGAAATGACAACGAAATCTGGCAGAGTCGAGGTCCAAACAACATCTTTCTCTTAGTCTCGCGCGGACTAGAAAAGCAAGAGCGTGCGCTAAAAACGGAAACAAGCCGGACAAAGCCGAAGACAAAGCAAGAACGAGAGGGAAGAACGTGAGATAAAGAGCGAAATAAAGAAATTGTACCGAGGAGAATGGAGCAGACGGCAAAGGTGGCGAATGAGAACAAGAGCGAGCTCAGTGCACGCGCAAGCAAAAAAGCGAATGAGCGAAGAATGAGAAAGAGCGCGTGAAGCGGAGCCAGAGAATATATATATATATATATATACCGAAATGGAAAGAAGCGAACCGAGTTCTCGGCAAATGGACACCAATATAAAAGTTTTATAGTGTCAATAAAAGCGCCGGGGCTAACTTCATTGAAAATAATCGAAAACATTCGGGCCTCATTTTTCGCAACTGTCGCACGAACGCGGGGATAATTTATTTCCACGAGAGTCCGCCTGGCGCTGATATATATATACAAGTCACTGCTGCAGCGAAGGAGAGAAAGAGAGTGTGAGAGTGCGAGAAGAAACCCGGGCGTACGTCCCACGAGTCACGAACCAGTCGGGTGATGATGTCATTCGGAGTATCGATCTCGAAATCGAATTTTTGCCAAGGAAACCGGCCGACTGTTCGAGGCTGTTTCCTTTTTTTTCTCCTCCCTTGCATTTATTTATAAGCGAGCGTATACGCGCGGCGTATTTTATTATTGAAACCGTGACAAATGCGATAACACGTATATATTTTTCTTTCTTAATCAGATATTATATACATTCGAAATGATGTGTATGCGAGAACAGAATTATTTAACGAATAAATTTTTTAGCACGTTTCTCTTTATTTTTTCTTTTCTTTGTTTTGAATGAATCTTCTTTGTTTGCAAGTTACGTGCACAGTTTATAACGTGTGCTGTTGGCAGGAAAGCCAACTTCCTCTGTCATTCACGCTAAAGTTTATCTTCACACCTGCATATGCAGCATATGCGAGCATAACAAAATTTTCTATTTAAATATAAAAATTCATAACGATTCTGATATTTCTAAAATACTCGTGCTTCCTAACAGCGGCGCTGCAGTGTGCATATATCCTTGGCGCTGGCGTTATATTCGCCGCAGCTGCGTTAAAGATGATAAAGTGCCAATTCTGCACAAGGATGGTCATAAGTAATATTACTCATTGGAAAGGACGAAAAAAAATTCAAGTGAAAAGTTTATGGATGACTCACATCCAGCGATGGCAGAAAACGAAACTAACGATTCCCCTCATTCTCCTCGTCAAAAAAATCTACCTTTGTAAAACGCGCGAAATATCCTTCTACCGAAATTCTCCAGACACGCATTTCGCTCAAACTCCATTACACAAAACGCTCCCGATATATTTAGAACTCAATTGTCGGTGAGAGCATGTACGCGTATCGCAATTTCGCTCCGAGCGAAATAGGAACGACACTGACAAAACGCTTATCTAATGTCATACTATATACCGCTGCCGGCACAATAATCGCGTTATCTAACGCGCGCGTGCAAAAAAAAGAAGCACGCACGTCTGCCGTCGAGAATGGGACGCGTCGAGGGAGCGCGGACGACATATGGTACGAGGCTGCAGCAACAGTTTCGCTCTCTCGTTATCCCATCAGCCGAACAAGTGGTCCGATTGTGTCCGTTTGAAATTTTTGCGCGCACCGCCGTCGTCGTGGCTTGTGCGTTGGCCATCAGTGACAAATTTTATCGCTCGTCGTGTACACGCCTCTTCGTGTTATTGCCACATCGGTTTCAATCGAGTACTAATTCTTATGGGCGGGTTGGAAGCGCGGTGGGGTTCGTTAACTTTTATTTGCATATTTACATATAAATATTTGTAGTGCAGCTGTGCTGTATATTATATAAAGAAGTACAAATAAACAGTTTATTTGTTTATATACAGAATTGGCTCGATATGAAATAAAAAATAATAAATCACTTGCCGTTTACGATTGAATCGTCATTATAATTTCGGGAGATAATCTCGTAACGTTCCAAACAAAAAAATAAAACAAATTTACATTCCAACCGAGAAGAAAAAACTGGCTAATTACAACATCACATTAATAATTCCATCGTAAAAAAGTCCACTAAACCGCGAGGCATCAAAACACCAACGAAATTAACGTCTTCGTGTACGT
The DNA here is from genome assembly GCA_036873485.1 of Torymus texanus. Lineage (NCBI taxonomy): Eukaryota > Metazoa > Arthropoda > Insecta > Hymenoptera > Torymidae > Torymus > Torymus texanus. Next base: position 21,677 of record JAYJLV010033536.1, on the reverse strand, counting down.
CACGCAAATCCTTCCCGCAGCGAAAACTCATTCCGACGATTTTATTAAAAAAAAAGAGAGAAACCCTCGCCTCCTTCGGTTACGCGGGCGCGCCACTTCACAGCGACAGCAGCAGCCGCCGCCGAGTCGTTGCTCCCGCGCGAGAGAGGAATACTTCTGCAGCTCGGACAAGAAGTCACGTCACGAGGAGACAGAGAGCCCCTGGCTTCTTCCCTCCTCAATCTTTGCTCTCTCTCTCTCTCTCTCTCTCTCTCTCTCTCTCTCTCTCTCTCTCTCTCTCTCTCTCTCTCTCTCTCTCTCTCTCTTCAGCGGCTGGCCAGCGCAAGTATGTATATACATACATACATATATATATACATAATACTCCCTTCTTTGTTTTGTCTTACTTTTTCTCCCTCGTTTACCGTTTCGCTCGTCGTCCCACTTATACTTTATGGCTTTTCAATTTCATTTTTCATCGTTGTTGCTGCTGCTGCGACATTGCATGCGCACGCGTTGGCTTATTAATGGGCCGTGGACCGCGCTGACGTGTTTATTGCACATCAATTTCGGCGTTTCGATGTATGTCCTTAGTCGAGATTTTATTCTTTTTAGGCCAATTTGCGACTGCCAGACCAAAGCTTAAATTATGGTGCGAAATGGATTTTTTTATTTTTCGAAAGATGAAGAATACGCAGTAATAGAGAAGACGTATATGCAAAACAAGCCAGATGCAAAACTTGTAGTTCAGTAAGCGTCATTCTCAAAATTTACTACCATGTATACCATCATTCTTTTTCGGTACAAAAATCAATAAATAAGGAAGAACATATACCGTATTATACACAATAAATTCTGTTTGAACTTCTCAGATTGAAAAGATAGTAACGTGTAAAAATGACTTGTTCGCGATATTGCTAAAAGCCTTACCAATATCAGATTTCCGCGCGATAACGGCACGAGCTGCAGCTCTGAAATCGAGCACCGCCGCCTGTCGCCTTTCACGCCATTCCAAAGTAGACGTGCAAAGTATGCACCTAACGCGATAAAGAACCCTTCGCCGGTGCGACAATTTCCCTTATTTCAGGGAAAATCGAATGCTGCAACCCTTCCAACTATGACGTTAGCGACGAAACGCACACCACAGCGTGTCTCTCCCCCTCTTGGAAATGTCAATCGTCAGGGCTCGGCACTTATCTGCATCAATTTATCTATTTATCTGTCTGGGATCCCTCTGTTTATCTAGCCATCTCCATCTCTCTCTCTCTCCCCCGCGTGTATTCCATATCTGCAGTTCATACATCTTCACCCTTCGTATATATCTTGCACTCGAGTCGGTAGCAGAGTAACAGCAGCAGTAGCAGCACACGCTGTTCATCTTTGTTCCCCTTATCCTCTCACATGTCTCTAGACCGGTGTAATTTACAATCCGTAAGACGATGCTGTAAGGATCTATCTATATTGTTTATCGGTGTTAACGGATCTTCAAATTCGCAGTCTGCGTGCGTATGTAGTTGTGTTATTTATGCTTGTTTGACGCAGCAATTATAGATTTTTGATAAAAATGAAGAGATTAAGAGAAATGGTCGACGGACGGATCTATTAAGGTTAAAAATATGTGTAGTAGTGCAGCCATTAACCACAGACTCATGGCTTGCATTATTTGTTATCTACGATTTACATTTTAAAATTAAGTAACAAAACACTCATGAAATTCCCTCCCATATTTCTTAAAAGACAAACATCCAATGACGGTTTTTACGATGACAAAAATTTAATATTACCGACAATTTCACAGAATCGACAAAAAATTCCACGTTATTTCCATTGAATTCAACAAGAATATAACAAGCCAAGCTATATAAAACGGAGACAAAGGGCACGTTGCCCAATCTCAATGCCCTCTCCTCCACCACATCCACTTCCCGCTTCCGAGCCTGCATCCCATGCAGATATTCGCAGGTATATATGTGCACCTTTTACAGATTTCTCGAGTGGGCCGTGCGCGGGCTCTTGAAAAATAAAAAATTCCCTCCGCACGCGACGGCACAGCCGCAAAAGCAATAACCTCGCGTTCTATCTTTGGGAGCACGGTGCAACCCACGCGTTGTATATATACGCGCGCGAAAGACAATTCGACGTCCGCCCATGCGCATTGCGATATATAAAATACTCGAAAAGTGCGAGGGCATACAGATGAAAAATATAAAGGGAGCGGGAATTTTTATCGAGGTCCTTTATTTCAGGTGTACGGAGCGTAGGCGTTTATTTTTGGAGCTGCCGGTGGCGCTGTTGGTATATGGCGAGGTGCAATATGAATAACCTGTCTCTGCGAATGTGTGAATTTAATTTGTACGGCGAAAGTTTTGTTGTGCGGTGTAAATAGAATTTTAACAACGGATCACGATAAGAAGAGTCAAAAATACTTAAAAGTGATATATTGCAGAGAGAAGTAGCAGAGTACATACGTCATATATCATTGGTTATAATTAAGCTAACAAAAACCTTTGCCCTCGACCCAATTTCCAACATCCGAATATTTTCCCAAACTAAAACCTATCATATTACTAAGTAATACCCATTTCTAAGAATTCCTCAAATTATTTTTGTTTTAACATTAACAACAACAACAAAAACCACAGCAACCTCAAAAACCGCCAACTTTAGTATTAGAGAAAGTCACAGTAGAAGAAGAAGAAGAAGTAGCGCGCGCATAAAAGCGAAACGGCGAGGATAGGATTCATAAAAGCGCGCGCGCTGAGCCGCACGGAGGAATATAAGGAGATCGTGAGCGCGCGTGTGGGCCATCGTCGCGTGGGTTATATACACACACACGACTAACCGCATTCGATTATATTGCCGAGCGCGCGCGCGCGCATAAAAGGCGCGTCTCGCGCGACCGCGATTTTTCTTTCTTACATCCCGTGCGCGCGGGTGGGACACAGAACGGAGACTCCCATAGTATACTATATATCCGCGAGATTTTTTTCGCATGCTGGTTCTGCTTCGAATGCTCCCGCGGGATTATGGCGTAACGGTATACAGATTCGCTATGAAGTTGTGCACATACAGAAGTCATGCGAGCGGCGGTCTTGAAACTGTTTTTTTTTTGTGATTTTATGATAAAGCTCGTCTTCGCATGGAAATCGGTGTATATAGATGAAATATTTATGATGTCGGAAAGATGATTGTAATGTTGTTATATCTTTATTATAGCATTGATTAAAATGTGTAAAATGTTAGGTCATTATACTAATAGCTTATACATACTCAATAAAAGCAATCGTTTATCCAAAATGCAACATCAAATAATTAACATTATTATACCTACATCAAATAGTGATATCAAAACTCTTCCTTCCAAAATATTTTCAAACCCTCACACCGCATTCAATATCACCCTCTATACATTCCCAAAAAGACCAGCTCAAAATACACCCACCCACATATATATAATCCCTCCACTCGGCATCTTCCAAAACCTTCTATACACACATATTCACCCGAGCCTGGCGTATGTCCGTCGCGAATGCATCCGGCACCTCCTCTCTCTCTCTCTCTCTCTCTCTCTCTTTCCCCGATAAGCCCGCAATGAAAAAGGCATAAATAACGTCGCGCAGCGCTGCGCCTCTAAGCGCACGACTTCTCTTTCTACTCCTTTATCTGTCGCTCTCTGGGTGTGACAGTCGGCGCGCGCGCGCGCGGTCGTTGCACTGCGGCTCGCTCGCTCGGCCTTGAAAGAGGGCAACTCGCGCGCACGCCTAAAACCGCAGACGCGCGTGTGTAGGACGGGGACCTTGACCGCGCGCATATAGAGACATATAGGAAGATTCGCAGGTCTGATAGTGTAGATGAGTAGGCGCGTCGTCGAGTTCACTGTGAATTGTGGAAGATTGGGGAGGAGAATGATGGGTTGGAGAGGGATAGTGTGTTATAGGAAAGGAAAAAGTTAGTTGATTTGTGTAGCATTTCGGCTACATTTTGTTCGTTGCAAGTATATAATGGGTGTATAAAGAACCAACGAGAGAAAATTGCTCGGCGCTGCAGAGCTTGCTACTGTTGTTGTAGAACAACTGGCACGCATTATCGTTGCAGTATGACGCATGGAAATCATTATTACAAGCCTGGTATGATGTTAAATAATGATTAGGGACAATAACTGTTCTTGTTTTACAAGGATCGGCGTAATGTGTTTTTTGTATTGTCACTATCGAATGTTAATTATTCTTTTTTTGTACTACAACAATCATGCGAATTTAATGCACGATGATAGTTTTTAAACCTAAATATATTCAAACACAATAAAAGATACCGTGAAAATATTCCAATTTATACCACGATTAAAACTTTTTTTTCGCATAATATCTGTACTGCGCAATAATTTACTTCTCACCCTTATATAATTTAAAGCCTGGTCCAACCAGCACCAATACATCAAGGGCGCTCAAATCCGATCATAGCGCGCAGCAACCCATCAATACACAATTGCGAGGCTGCGCGACAAATGTCGCGATTAACGCGCTGCGTATTCACTCAAAGCCTCTGTCTGACACGGCGTATACAAATCATCGATATACTCGCGTGCACGTTTGGCCGCGCAAATCCGTCGATCGCTTTACTGTAAGCGCACGATCAATCGAGATGTGTGTGAGTGTGTGTGTGTGTGTGTGTATATCCGAGAACGGACAAGCGTGACCTTTTGCGCGAGTTGAAGCCCCGCGCACGCATTATACACACACTCGCACGGAACAATCCGAGTGAGAGAGAGATTTGTTATTTGCCAATCGCGCACCGATCGAGCTACAGACATAACAAACGAATTCCTTTTGCGACGCGTCGAGTTTGTTTATGTTTTTTTTTTCGGATCGTGATCGAAATGTATAAAGTTTGGGTGCTAATATTGCGAGCAATATTTGTCATCCGGTATTACAACACTGCGTGACTGTATGTTCACTTTTCTTATATATATGTTTTGAGTTGTAAAAGAAGCTATGAATATATTGCTTGCATGGTTCGTTTCTAGTGAATTCTGCGTAGAACTGTAACGTAAAAATATACCTCGCTAAGTTACATATTTCTTTCAAAAGACGTTTCTCGTATTCTTTAGAGAAAGAACTGCAGAAACACGTTCTTTTTTAAAAATACTACAGCTCTGTCCCACTTTTGAAACGAGCTATATATAAAACATCGTATTTACGCTAGAAAGCACGTTCGCCATCACGCGCGCACATAATCCGCCCGTCTATTTCTCGCTTTTTTCTTTTATCGAGCTCTCTCAACTGTTACTACTCCCCCGTCGTTCTTTCTCCGCGATCAAATATCGCGTATCGTCTAAATAATAACGTGCGCTTTCACGGCTCACGCGTAAAATTTCCTTCGCCATCCAAAATGACGTGGTAGTGACGCCATCTATATATTTTCGGGGCTTATCCCACCGTCTCAATTGGTCGCAATTGGGACGAAACAAGAAATTTCTGACGACGGGTAAAAATAAAAGCATTTGATTGTCTCGTATAAGCATTAATTACAGCTCGAGTGTTGTTCTCAATAAACGTAGACGTAAAAATCGTATATAAACTTAAACGTATTATACATTATCTTTAGAATCTAAGCTTTTTCAAAAGCTACGCGATCGATATCCTACACAACCCTTATCTTATCGGCAATTCAGATAACGCAAAATCTTAATTCAATCAGCAAACATTAGCGCGTTCCTTTGCAAACACTAATATCGCAAATCAGCGCGCAGCAACAAAGCCCTTCCTTTCTCTCCGCATTATAACCAAAGATCGCGCACAAGCGCACTCGCGCGGAAGGGCTCAATCAGCGCTCGGGCGCTCTCTGATTGACGTCAGAGAACTGATGGCGGCGCGTCGCGAAAAGAACAGTCTTTCTCTCCCCCTCGTGTACGAGTTGGGTACCTTGACCTCTCGTCGGGGCTTTCGGAAGCGATTATCGTCTAGCCTAGCTCGTTATGCGCGCGCACACGCGGTTAATCGAGCGCGACTTCGTTAGGGCCGTGCGTACGCCGGTGCACTGGAGCCGCCGCGAAGACGCGCGCAGCGAGACTCGATTTGTTTGTCATGTGTCTGCGCCCGCGTTTTATGAGGGCTTCGGGTGATTTAGAGAGGCGGTTCCGTATAAGAGGCATTAGAGGAGTATAATTTAAGATTTTGTATTTTATGGAACTTTAATGCGCTGGTTACGCGCTCTGTGTAGGTATATATATGTACACAGTTGGTTAGTTGTATAATGGAAGTATCGCGTGTTTGTGCAACCGCGAGGTGTGTAATCGACGATGATTGTAGTACCACGGCGCAACATTTGTTTAGCTTCAAGTACGAATCGTCGGCCCGTTCATGATACGTGTACTTACACCTATATGAATAACCATTGAATTATACTATGAATTTATGCGTATAAGCAGCGAATTAACACTTGACCGGAAATTCTATTTATTAATCATTAAAATCAGACGAACAGTTGCGATAAGTTCCGCAATTCCGGGAGTACGGATTACTTTAGTCGGCGAATTTACAATGGGAACACGTATGAAGTAACGGCAACGCCCGTGGCGCGGGCTACACCATACACTCTGCTCTTAATAAGGTCTGTCCTTGGTCAAGTTTAACCGCATAATGAAAGCCACACTTCGCTCAAGGCTCCTCGCACGCGTAACGTAATATAGCCTTTTTCCATGGTTTTTTAGCTCGCGTCTTGAGCTACTCGGCTTATAATAACTCGACGCGTGCGCGTTCACAGTAACTCGGGCAGCACTGACTAACGTTGAAATTTATTTTATCAAGCCGACGTGCTCCGAAAACGTTTGTTCTTGGTTCCGCCAACGCGTTTGTCGAAAAACTTAACACGCGCCCACGTGTAAAATACACTTTCCTTTTCTTCGTCTTTAAAAGTCTTTTCTTACTCTTGTTAGATACCTAGATGGTCTATAATAAGCGACAGAGGTTTAATCAAACAGATGCTGTGTATACTTTTGGGCACGTTAAAAGTCAAGATGGTTATATAGTTAATATTGATATAAATCACTGGCTATATTTAAATTTTTACAGCTTAACCTGCAGTTGCGTAAAAACTAGTACCATCCGCGTTACCATGCTCAATAAATTATAACCACATACGCACTTGGAAATTACTGCGCGCACTCTGTAATTATACTTGTTCAACCTAAATTGCCCCAGCATATAGCATCTAGTGCAAATAAAATAATTTACGCGATCAAAGCGGCGCTTTATGCTCGACTCATCCTCCTTTTTACCACGCGTATAAATCATTAATTAACTAACCAAGACGAGAACTTCTATATACTAAAACATTGTACATACAAAACCACATAAAATTTTCCATCACATCTTTTTTCTATATCACGATCCATCCTCTCTCCACATCTTATATGATACACCTTTACCAACATATACACACACGCCCGTGGCTGTGCTCGTGGGAACGCATGGGGCTCTCCTTAATTAGCCGTGTCTATATACACACGTGCGCGCTCTTTTTTCCGCCGGCTAAACAACGGAGACAAGGACGCGCGCATCGGACAAAGCGCGAGACAACGCCGTCGCGCGCGGAAAAGTAAAAGAAGAAGGCGGGGGAACAGGAGAAGATGCAGGGCTGCTGATAAGCTTTACGACGAGGGCTCGAGGGGATTCGGCTAATTATGAAAATAAGAAGGCAGCAGTGACTATATAGCTATGTATGTTTGCGCGGGAGATTCCGGAAACTGTTTTAAAATGTGATCGCGGTTTCGCTTATTAATATAGGAGGAAGCTAAAAGTTAGGCGATGCCTCGTACTATGCTACTTTGATGTGGCTTGTGCGCGTGTGCCGCGTATATATATAGTGGCTCGATAAAGACTTCCTTTGTACGCTCGCTGACTTCCGCTCTCCTCTAATCATTTAATACTGTGTTTTACAAGTTCCGTATACCGTTTGCCTCCTCATTGCCGCCCGAAATATTGGCGAGGTTGTATATTTGTTCTTTGAACAGCGTGAGTAAAACAATTCTATTTCAAAATTTTAAGAAATACAGTCGTAATTTTGATAACACATGTATCTAAGTATTATTCTGTATTCTAACTGTTTGATATGGGCATTTAACTTGGAATTGACATTTACAAAATAAATCAACCGTTTTTGTTGCTCAACTCAAGAACTAATATATTATATAAAACTTCTTGAGAAGAGTAAAGAACTAACTTTAAACATTAAGGTTTACTATATTGAACACGAACACGTATTTTGAATTAAAATACTAGGGCATGGAGTGATGCAGATAACGATTGCGTCCATTAAGTGACTGTGGTGTGAAAGAAGAAATTATCTTTCGTGACACGGTTTTAGAATCGTTGATTGAATCTTATATCAAATCCGCCTTTCATGTCAATCTTATTAGTAGCGTGACTAAAAGATTTTATATTGATTGTTCACCAAGATTTTAATTCGAACCCAGTTAAATTTTATGTAACATCATGAATTTTTTTCCAACAATTGCATAACAGTCTGAGTAATACATGTTTCCGTAAGTGTTATACGTAAGACTACTTACGCGTCCATATCTGGCATAAAAAATCGGCATAAATTTACCGGAACAATTCAGTTTTTTGAAGTCGTGCTTACCTGAAACAATAAAAAAGAATCGTACATTAGCAAATGAATCTATAGTGACGGTAGAAAAATTTACGTTTTAAATGTTTGATAAATATTTCATTTGCAATATTGTTTTAAACAAAAGGAATTTTAAAGCGTATTGAATCATTTGATTCATGAATTAAAAATGAATCAAGAAATTCTGCTGAAACAATTCTTATGTCTATACACCTGTTTTATGTGCATTTATTGTTAATGTTGTAATTACTCAAAAGTATCATCAGTTATATAAACTATCGTTTTCGAGCTTATGTCCACCTATTAACTGTCACATATGCTCGCCCCGCAAATTTATGAACTTTTCTTAGAATCTCAAGCAAACATATACCTGCAACTCAACATATACTCATAAAAATACTCTTTTAACCTCAACTGCCAACGATACAGAAATCGCAAAAACCCGGCAACCAATATACCATCCTTACAATCGACAGAGCCTATATATATACACCGTGCATATATATCCCTTAGCACCACCCATCGGCTGGGCGACATCTGCGCCTGCACAATGACGACGCGGGCGAGATGAGTCAGCTCTCGCATACATACATACGTATATATACATGGCAGATTTTTTGCGCGTATACCTCTTGGAGTGGCGCCAGCTGCATGAGCCCGCGGCGGGGAAGATGCGACGACTCTCGGCAACGGGGGTATTATCGCACTTACGTGTGCAACGCTTATAATGCGGCTGTCGCGAAGCGATTGTGTATGTACGTATATACATATACATACTTGCAACAGTCGCGTCGCGACGCGAGATAATGGGGGAATCGTGAGAGTACAGGGGGGGACTTTCGTGCGGCTGATTAGGGAAAGATGTGTTTTCCAAGAGAGTTTTGCGCGCTGATGCGACGACGATGAGCGCCACGGATGGATGGTACATGAGAGTTCTGAGAGAATCGCTAATGCCGATGGATTAGCGAACGGCTGTTTGAACGGCGGTTAGGAGTGATTTACGTAACGTGCTTTTTGTGAAAGCGAATGCGTTGTTTGTTTGCGCCTATAAATGATCAATCATACTTCTTTTGGCGCTTCTTTTGTGCGCACAAGTATTTTTCGAGTTATTGATGGTTTAATAAAACAAATAAATCATTATCGTTGATTATTTGTATTGCATAAACCATTGAAAGGTTTCAATCTTATTTTGACATATACGTATGATGAATAAAAAGATAAATTTAAAGTTTATAGATTATTATATTTCTTTACTATATGCAGCTTTATAGCTGTAATTAGTTTATTAAGTTCGTTTCTGGCCGCATACATGAAAATTTTGAATCCTAAGATAAGATTCTTTACAATCGTCCTAGATATTGAAGCACTTATTAATAACAGCGTGAAAGTGCAATTAATTGAAAAACCTTCGACCTCCCTTCAATGCCCGAAGCTTAACATTCCAATCAAAGCAATTACAAAACACGCATGGCCACGCTACATGACGATGATTCAATGACTTCCTCGCTCTCGCTCGTGAGCTTACAATTCATCATCGGCGATAATTCGATGCATGCACTGTGCGCGCGGCGCGCTCGATCAAAGTCAATCGCAGCGGAAAATAAAAACGGGAAAAAAGCCATTGTCCATCGACTGGAGCGCAAGTAAGCGCAGCGTACTGGGGAAATAATTACTAATTGAAGGCGTAACAGACTGCACGAGAGAAAGAGAAGACACTCTCGCGCATCATCATTGCCTCCGCGCACGCCGCGTGAAAAAAAAGTACAATGTGACTAATGTGGCGTAATTATCGCTCCCCCTGACGCGTGACTCACGTGGATTCACTCGCTCGCAATGAAAGAGAATAAATCCCGTTGAGTGTAGAGCGCGGCGCCTAAACTCGCTTATGTACACGATCTATATGAGCGTACACATATACACACACATGTGACAAAACGAAGTGGAGTGGAAAGGATCGCGATTTTTATGCGCGAAAAAGGGTAAAACGAGCGAACGAGCGAGCGACTGTGAGTCATAGGTGGAGTCGTACTCACTCGTGCCAACGATGACGGATGCCCGATTTACGGGTTTTACTCCTCGATGCACACATAGAATTTGTAGCGCTCTGATCGCTTTCAAAGATTTTGTGCGACGATCGGGTTTCGTTAATGGCGTTATGGTGTGAATTTCGTTCTAGTTGTGCACGTGGCCTTGTCATTACGTGCGCTTGGCAAGTCCTTTTCACGAGAGCAATCGTATAACTTACGATGAGTTTGATACATCTAAAGGGAGGAAAGATAGCAGCATGCACATATAGTCTAAATTTATCGCTATCTACTATAGCTGAAGATATAAATTCTGTATTATTTGTTATTTCCATTCGTAATTGATTTACACTTAAAAATGGTATCGTATATGTATTTAGATTTGAAATTATTAGAAAAAGCATATCATGCATATTATCAAGCAAAATTTTTAAATGAAATCATTAGCACTGTGCATCAAACAATAGAGTGATTCAAATAAACAATCTTTATTTTCATTCATAGATATACAACGTCTTACAATTAGGAAATTATAGTATGAATACGCGATATCCGGCGAAATAACTTTTCAAACAAAAGAATAGTCATAACGTAACAATCATCATTCTGCAAAAGGAAAAAAAATAATACTAATTCCATTGTTAACTTTGATTAATATCCACAAAAACGTAATATTCATTACAAAACTATACAACGGATCATTTTAAACAAATTACCATAACTCTATATTCCCTCAACCAAATCCTATAATGAATTTCTTAGCTCCTTTAACCTCAGCCTCACACCAAACGCAAACTCACGGAGCATCGAGCTAAACCATTATACGAGAACACCTCACTAACGCTGCAACTCATATACGCAGCTTTCCCTCCTCTTACGCGTGGCACGGAATTCGCGCGGTCGCTTGCGCTCGAAACAAGTCCACTTGCCGCTACGACGACGGCGGCGGCAGCGGCGGCAACGGCGGTGGTACCGTAATCGCGACCTTGCCTCGAAATGGCAAAACGAGAGACGGCAGGCCGCCATCGTATATACTTATATATATATATATACACACACACACACACACACACACACACACACACACTGCGTACGTACAAACGATGTTCCGGCTGCTGCAAGTGAACCCTGCAACAAGGGGTGCGCATACGATTTACTTTCGGTCGGGCGATCAGCTGTTTCCATAAGGGAGAGAGGGTGGTTAGGTGAAGGGCGAGGGAAAATATAAGGGTGGCCCTGATGGCTTTTTGAAGGTCTCGCTCGCAGCGGTGGCTTGCGGGTCGAGACGGTAATTGGACTTTTGTGACACGACAAAGCTGATGCTGGTTTGATTGTGAGGAACGATCGGTTGTCTGCGTCTGACTCTGAATCCGGTGGTGAAAGTTTTATCTTCTTTTGATTTGAGGTTGATATTGATATCGAATTTTTAGAGTCACCTGTAAGTATCACGCTCAAATTTAATTTCTTATTTAAATAAGATTTAAAGAGAAAATACAACGTTAATCATTACCAACTATACTCACTTTATAATTCAGACGTTGTACAAACATCCGTGAAGCATATATATTTAAACGGACATTTTAAACGCTCCGAAACATTTGCGCACTTTCTAAAGCCTTCAATTAACGAAACCGAATTGCGCGCCGATTCGCAGTTATAAATAAGCCCGCGCGGCACAAGCTAACGCACTGCCCACAGAGCTAACGGACTTATCAGCGCGAATTAGCGGACGCTCGCTAATTAGCGAACTACGCGCGAATGCGCGACGAAAAAGCGCTGCTGCAGTGAAAGTCCATATACGCACTCACTAATTCAGAGCCCCTTGGATGTTTGGTCCAGCGAAACATCGTTCCCGACCACTAATCTCGCTATATAATTCTTCCCCGATAAACTCTCGCGACTAACGAGAACCGACGTTGTCGTCATCGTAAAGGAATCTCGTGTATATATATATATATAATATAAACGTATAATACACACTCAGAGAAGAATCACGCGCAGTCGAGATTATTATCGAGACAAGAGACAGGAGTGAGAGAGAGAGAGAGAGAGAGAGAGAGAGAGAGAGAGAGAGAGAGAGAGAGAGAGAGAGAGAGAGAGAGAGAGAGGATAGCAAGCGCGTGTTGCTGTGCTTTCGCGGAAGAGAGGCGCGCGAGAAGAATGCAGTCTTGTCATCGGCGCGCGACACTCTACCTACTCCCTACAGACGTACGGTACTTACATCGTGTAGCACAACGCCAGACGACCAGTCGCTTCGCCGAGTCTTTGCGATTTTTCAGCTTTTCGAAACGCATGCGTTGGATTATCACTGACTACGAAGATTTTTAAACGCCGCATTGCACGCGTATATGTATGGGAATTACGGTGAAATTTGCGTTGCACGTGGTCGATAAATTGAAGCCTCGAGAGTTTTATTTCCTCGTTCAATTGGATATACGCTGGTTTTTAATTAAAGGAAATATTGGCAAAAATTTCGACTTTATATGTAAACTGTATTTGCGTAAGCAATGTTGTAAAGAGCTGTGAATGAATAAAAGGCGGTTTATGGGCTTTCATTACTCCTCGAATAAATTTGTTTGTTTATGAATAATAAAATAAAGTAGCACAGTTGTACTGGCGAACGTAAACGTTGTAACAATAATAATATTACGAGATACTAAAGTTTTGATTTTAATTTAACTTCCTAAATATATATGCTATATAGCTCAATGAAAATACTTGAATTGAAGTTATTTTTAAATTACTTTAAATATAATTTATATGCCTGGGATAAAAAAATACAATTACTGAAACATAAATTCGAATTTGTAGCACTATAGATTGTCATTTGAAAGAAGATACAAGTACAGACAAACGTTTATTCTTTATGTGACTTGCTATGACGCAAATAAAGTACGCAATACACATGACAATACAATGTATGACTGAAAAAATTTTTTTATACTTCCTCAAAAAAGTTTTTAAATGTGAACAAACGCAACGAATTTCTTTACGAAATTTAGTAGCGAGCCTTAAAGTGACGTGTTTAAGATGACGTAATGCTCATGAGAATTGTAATTTATGTAGTCATCCCACCGGTTTCCAGTTATTCAGCTTCATCGGAACCAAGTACACTTTCAAGGTATTTCACCAAATATTCCTTAACACGCTGTTGTGTCGAGTTAAAAGGTGAAAATTCAAGTTTAAAATAACCGCTTACAAATTACAATAAAATTGTTTATGGCATTTACCGCATTTTTTACACTGATGTAACACAATCAATGATAAGATCGAAAGCATTTTATCCTTACAAAAAAAAGAACAAACCATTTCACTATACTCTCCTTGATTAAGCATGAGAAATTCGGCGCACCAAGACTCTCTCGTATTATACTCGAAAAACGCACGGCTGGATTTTATTAGCCCATAAATCACCATATCCCTAAAGCGAAAGCAAAAATCAACCATGTCAACCTCATACAAGCCTTACATCCTGTATAAATGCGCAATCAAAGGACGGAAAAAAGCTTCATCGTCGGCACAGCAGTACAGCAGTCCAAATACCAGGCGCAAAAAAAAACACTTAAATAGCCTCCGAAACACAGCGATTCGGAATGCACTCCACGACTTTGCTGCATTGTAAACAGCCGCGAAGAATAAAAACAGCTCTTGGAACGAATCTCTTTCTCCTCCTAAGCGTCGCCGTTTAATAATAAAAAGCACAGCAGCCTGAGAGAGTATACAAACGGACGGAACCAAGGGCCAAGAATCCCTTTCTCTCTCTTGTCCTGGCAATATTATCGCGCATTTCGTATTCCGTTCCTTTTTCTGGCGCTCTTAATTTCGAGGCACGTCGCCTTGGGCGGACCGAGCGAGCGGTTTCCTGCCACCTCGAATTTCCGGGCGCGTGTATTTACATGCGCCGTGTCATTGTCACCGTCGACGTCGTCAAGCCTTTTACCTCGGTGTGAGTGTACATATATATATATATATATATATATATGAGTGTGTCATTTTTTTTCTCTCTCACTCTCTCGATCGTGTTCGCGCGAACGCCCGCTCGCTCGCTCACTTTTCACGCTTCAGCTTTGGTGAGCGTTTTGGAAGGTGGCGCCGTAAGGTGTGTGTTTATGATAATCACGGTTTTATATATAGGAACGGTGACGCTGGCCGTAAAAGGCTCGGTTTTCGTTCGGAAATATGCCCCATTGTTTTTAGCGGTGAGCTAGAGTTTGTTGGACTCTTTGCCAGTGCACTGGGATGGTGTACAGTTTGGATTAAGCGGTATAAGCCTGCAAAGAATTCTTCAAATGCTTTGTGCAAATCACTGCTACCTGCCTTTTTTCTTTTTATCATTTCACGTGCGATTATCATTATAGATTTGACATCAAGATAAATCATCTTTCAACTATGTTAAAAAATTCGAATTTTATGGAAAACTAGTCCTTGGATTCATCAAAAACGAAGCGTTTTATACTGAATGACTAAAGTATTAATTTTGCTTTCCATAATTTATTTACATAATTAATACAACCAACGTACTTGTGTATATATCCTCGAAAATACCAATTCCATACCTAAAACGACAACTACACTATGTATTATTAACACTTATAGCCGTACGTCTGAACGCCTTATACAAATTGAGATACACGTCCAAAAATAACAAACCGAACCATAGAATTCATCTCCCACACACACATAACACAGCCATCCCCAAAAATAAACCCTCGAGGGCCCCGAAACCCACTACCCCGCGTACAATTGACACACCTTCGGTACATTTTTCAAGCGCGTCAAAATAAATACCTTTATGTATGGTACACACGCGCTACACAGCTCAACGAAGAGAGCGACAGAGGGAGAGAGAGAGCGCACGCATCGATGCATATAATACGCACGCATATAGCCGTGTATATAAGTCCCTCTTCTCTCATTCGGACCCACCGCGGGAGCAGCACTGCACCTGCGAGAGGCAACAACCTGTTCGGCGCGTGAGGGACCACCCTAAGCCCCGTCGCGTCTAGATAGGCATCGCACGCTCGCGCTGAGATTCGAGGTCGTGCGCGCGCGCGTATACAATGAGAGAACGCTTAGTAGTATATATATATATACTATATAGGATACCTGCGAGTTTGAAATACCTTTTTTCCGGTGCTTCGGTGCGCGCCGAATGCTGCGGTGAGTTGATTGTAGCTCTGTAACGAGCTGCCAGTGATCGATTGCAAGAGAAGAGGTGGAGTGCGCCGTGTTGTTAATGATGTGGGGGTTCAGGGTATAGTAGGTAGGTAGGTGTACTTTTACGGTCTTTAAAATGGGCCCTCTTTGGCCGTTTAATGCTGAGAATTTCACGTTTTAGAAGAGAATTTTGTGGTCAAAGTGATGAATAGAATGCAGGAAGTGCTTGAGATTTCTGGCGCCTACCTCGATAGGTATTTAACGTGACGAGTGAGGAAAATTGGGAGAGCAGTATTTTGTTGATTATTTAAAGCGCGAAAATTGAAAAAATATATTAATTATTCCCACGATATCTATATACTTAATTGGCTAGATATAACCAGGATTATATTAATGAATAGGACCACACAGTTTTCGATGCTCCTAGTATTGATATTAATATTAATTAAAACGCTTATCACGGCGTTTCATTTGAATATCATTTTTTCTAATTAACTCAGATAGTGGAAATGCGATAATTCATATATTAAATGTCGTGGGAAGTATGGAAAAATCTATACAGATATACGTATAAATAATTGCGATGAATATATGTATAAGTAGCCTGGCAAGTATGCTAGCGCCATGAATATTCTCATTTACACAAAACAACCTAAATCTTGTTCTTTAAAAACTTGATCATTCGAATAAAAAGTAATTTACATCAACGTGTTTTAACTTTCGTCTCATATTAGCTCGACGCCTTTGTTTACAATGCAACTACTGGTCTCACATGCACTCTACACTTATATACCTATATACTTATATACTTTCTAGCCAGCACCTCATTCATATCAATTCCCCCGCTGCCCCTTTGACGGGTAAAAATAAACTCGTTCTTTTCTTTTTTACAAAATCCAAGAATCCTGGACTTTCGCCAGCCTCGTCGCTCGTTCCCGTCCGCGTTATTTTCAGAGCACAGCGTGCGGAATTATACGCCGGGGCGTTGTCGCAGCCACTGCAGCGCTCGAATATTCGGCGCTCTATACACAAACCAAAATTGTCCATTTATTTTTCTATCGCATTGTAACTAGCGATAGAAATTCAATATGCGAATCGCGGAGTGGAAAAGAATTCTAAAACAAATTTTTTCTTCGGCGCGCGATCAACATCTCTGTGGGCCTGAATGAACCGTGTATATATAAACGTACACGCGCACGACGGCACGTATATTTGCGTTGCGCAAATTCCACGTAAAGGCGCATCCACAAATGCGGAGGCGTCGAGTGAGTCTCTCGGTATATATACGCGTACGTAAACACATATCACTACGCGCTATATATGTGTGTATATACACGGGAACTTCATGTTTACTAATTTTTTTCGGTGGCGCAGCGGTCCGAATTAAGCGACGCCGATTACAGAATTAAATCGTGAGTGCAACGACTTGGAATTCGAGGCGCGCATCTGCGAGCAAAATATCCTGCATGCATCTTGTTCACGGGTATAAACGCGCACATGCACACGTTATATATCTTTTCAGAGCGTTGCTACTGCA
>JAYJLV010033519.1:0-27433 GCA_036873485.1 Torymus texanus | reverse complement strand
CTTTCATCATATTTTGGTATCCAAAAACATATCTCAAAGTTTGAGCGAAATCCGTGATCCGGAGGTCTGACCCTCTCTTAGTGAGTCATCTAGATAAGCTTTTTATGAATATCATAATTTACACTATTTTACTGATTGTTATTTAAAACCATAATTACTTAATATACCGTAAAAAGGGGCTCAGCTGGCAGTGAGGGGTAAAGCGGGCATTACTTAATATATTATTTTATAATCTTTTATGTACTTTTATGTATGTTAAATAATAATTTTTTGAATTGAATTGATAGAAGTTCAAAAAATTATTATTGAACTAACATAAAAGTACATCAAAAAATATAAAATAATATATTAAGTAATGACCGCTTAGCCCCTTTTTACGGTACATAAATAGAAAATAAAATAGTATCTTACACTAAATCACATTAAATTATATTCTCTTAATACTAAGGAATTATTCTCTCAAGCTGAAAACTGTAAGTACCAAGTAGAAAGTCAAATTAAGAATGCGTTCTATTATTGTAAACAGGTGTACTTACCTTTCCTGCGAGAAAGACGTGCATATGTGTTTGTAAATAATATTTGTATGAGATTCGTTTATGCTTCTGCTAAACTCTTATGGAAGTCGAAACGGCTATTTTTCCTTATTGAGACGGTGTGTTTATGTATTTCGAAAAAAATAAATTTTTTCGTACTTAGACTCTTTTCTTATCTCATACATTTAACTGTTGGTGCCAAATTATGCCAATCTGTGCTACATCTATGCAAAATGTCCAAAATGTAACTACTCGAGCGCAGTCGACACAGATTGGGATATTTTAGCATAATAGTTTGGCAGAGCAGTAGAAATCATTGTAGATAATTGTACTTTATCTTCATCGAAAGGAATATAAGATACATAAGAGAAAATTCAATGAGTAAAGGTTACATTAAAGATTTTGTAAGTTTTATGTGTTGGTATTCCTATAGTTGTTTCAATAGTGCAGATTTAATACAACTTGAATAACAGTTAAAAAGCATTTCATTAATCATAATAAAGTATAAACATATATTAATTTTTCTACCGGTTTTTCATTTAGTTTATACAAATATATTGATTCGTCGAAAATAAAAATAACAATAAATTGCCGAAAATTGTGTTATTTCAATATTTTGATTATTGTATGCATTTGCCTCTTATAATGAGCGTATTTTCGGCATTCTTATCTGTGGCTTTTTAATTTTCGGCATAACTATCGTCAGAATTTTAAAGTTCATCTTTTTGTTTTCTCGGCGTTCTTACCGTCGGCATTTTTGTTTTCGATTTTCGAAATTTCTTTGTTTTTAACCTTTCGACATTGTTAGCTTTCGGAAAATCCATCCCCACCCTAGTTTAATAATCCTTCGTCGCATTAGGTATTTTAATTACTTGTTCTCTACATGTAATAAAAAGATACTTTAAATTCTGCGTAATATTATTCTAATTTTCGTATCACATTCGTAAAGCCTTTTGTCAATTTTATTTATTTGTCTAAAGTTTCCGGTAACTTCGTAATGATATTTTAACTGATAAGTATAAAAAATGAGTTAATTATCGGCCAATAATATATTTTATTTGTACACTTATTCCTCTAAGAAATAAAAACGCCTTGAAAATATCGAAAGAGGCAAGAACTCTGGAGTATTTTAAAAAGTCTTTGGTCCGCCCGCAGCAGCGACAGCAGCGCGTTATGACGAAACGAAAGGCGGCGGCAGATGTTCAGCGGATTCTGATAATCTTGCGCGGCATAAAGAAGCTATGCAGCCGCGTGCGCTGCAGGTAGATATATACACGCACGCACACTGGAAAGCCAAAGCAGCCGGCAGTAACAGCCGGCGCGAAGCCTTATGCCGTAAGGCCCAGTGCTGCGCGCTCGTGTGTGTATATATATATATATATATATATATATATATATATATGTGCGTGCGGCTGGCGACAGGCTCTCTTTCGAGATACACATTGGGGAATACGACGGATGGACGGCGACTTGCAGCTGCCGGTAGCCCAGTGGTGGGGATTCAGGGCACGCGACCAGCGGCACGGCAGCGGCAGCAGTACGCAGCACCCCCGTTTTCCCCGCAGCAATCATTGCCAACCGTCAGTCTTGAGGCTCTGTTCTTAACTGCCAAGGGTACTGTAACACGTTGCTTTTCAAAACTCTCTTTTTCGCCTCTATCAGAATCATTTTCAAACAAGTTATTAGTTTTTAAACGTCTATGTGAATTATATTGTGGGCTGCTACATGATTCTACGATCAAGGTAGAAATTCTTAAACTCAGAGGTAAGGAGAACATTTGTTACTATCGGAAAAAATATTGTAGATTGTATATTTTAGAGAGGTAGATAGATTTTTGTAAGGCAAGATTTCAAAAATTGATTTCTTTCAGTTTTTCTATAGAATTATCAAATACTTATTGTGAAACAACATTTTTTGGGATTTACTTGGTTGACTTCAACTTTAATAAAATATTTCTACAACTTACACTTAATATTTAATAATAATGATTTCCTCTACCTCTTTTGATATAGAAATATGTAAGTAAATATATTTTGTTGACGCTCCTTAATTCAATAAAAGAAAACCAAGAAAAGAAATTATTAATCATATTTTAACATTGCTGACTGATGACGATAAAAGAAACGTATAATTTGAAAGTATATATTTTAAAAGATTTAGATAGAATAAATGTTGTGTAAAATTTCATAAATTTGCGGCATTCTAATAACGAAAACTGCTATATGCGCTGCGATGT
This sequence comes from Torymus texanus, assembly GCA_036873485.1. Classification (NCBI taxonomy): domain Eukaryota; kingdom Metazoa; phylum Arthropoda; class Insecta; order Hymenoptera; family Torymidae; genus Torymus; species Torymus texanus. The sequence continues at coordinate 24,664 of JAYJLV010033519.1, read as the reverse complement.
GTACTGACGGAGATATTTGAATGATGATTGTTACTGCGGTTTTGCGGCATTTTCCCACAGCATTCGCCACTGTCAATACAGTTCATTTCTCTTTTATCTCATTCGGAACATTGTTCATCAAAATTTAACGGCCCACGAAATAGTCATAGCATATATTGCCGTTAATTGATTGTTTCAGCCAGTTGCGTGTAAACCTACGGCAATGAAGAGGTCGTCATCGGTGAGTTAAAACTAAATGAAACATTTAATGATACCTGTAGATTGTTTTAATTTAAAACGAACAAATTCTTGTATTTATAGACATCAAACTTAAACAAGGACAGTGGTAAATCGAAAAAATTGAAACCTAATGAGGAGTATACGGTAACTTTCCAATATTTAATAAAATTAAAAAGAATGTGATTCTAACAATTACTGAAATTCTGAAATTATTTTTAATGATTTAGACAACGAGTACTCGAGAGTACTTACAACTAGCATTAACGAGAATCGTAGAACTTCAAAAACAGATTAGTGAGGGTGTCTATGTTACCGATGCGATTGATGATCTTGGTAAGATGTTAAACTTTTTCTATAGAATTAATTTAATTATTAAAAACCACTTAAAAAATATTAAATGATTTGTTCACCATATGTTTGCTATGAATGTAGAAAATAATAATAAAAGCACTTTTTTATATTTTTATTGCAATCGAACAAAACCTTGACTAACTAAATTAAAATAATCAGGTGAATCGGATTCTCATGATGATGTAATGAAGGAAGTTTTAATAAAGATCTTTAAAGACCTTCCTGGAACTTCAAAGGCTGTGACATCTATTATCGATTCCACGTCAAAACCATCAGTCGCTCAACTGGAGGCAATGCAGAGTAAAAAAATTCAATTGACGGGCTTCGAAGTTTGCCGGAAAGTTGCTGTCAACTTTGTGAAAAACATTACCCAGCTAACTCCATTCGAGACGATCTCAGATGAGGTATGGAACCATTTACTATTAATATATCTATTACGTTAAGATAACGAAACTTTTGGCAATACAAAACATTTGGTACAGAGGAGATGCAACGCCAATCCGATGGAGTTTGAAGCAGGGAAACGAATATCGGGGAATCTCGATCTGCACCTGGCAGCTAAACAGAGAGACTATACTGCTCGCTTAATGAGAGAGTGAACATTGGACAACTGCCCAACCTTGCTCGGCTTTGATTTCTGCTGGAAGATATATTTTGACTGCCATTGATTGATTCTAGTCCATTAGAATGAAAATATTACCATTAGATATAAATTTAAAATCGAATAGACATAAGGTTCTTGCTTAAAATTAGCAAATAAATTGTTTAGTGAGCGTTATGTCAATAATATATAGTTGTATAGAATTACGATATTTTTTATCACAAACAAAGTAACGATATTTACTAAAATTCACAAAGGAATCATTTTACATATAAATAGCTAGCAAACTTAAAAACGAAATCAATAGTTAAATTATTTGGAAGACCTTGCAGAATGAAAAACGACTCTTAAAAATTAAAATATTAGAACCTTCTATAATTAAACTTTAGCAACAGCAAAATCACACGTATTGAATGATACAAAAATGATATAAATTACAATTTTATGCACATGCTTCACATGTACGGATGTATTATTTTAGTGTGTGTTTACTATACACTACTTTTTATTAACAAATAATTAATATTATATTTTGCTACATATTCAATTCTTAACAGGGAACTATTAATGTATAAATTAAAAAAAAATTATAAGATAAATATCGTTACTTATGTGATTATAAATTCTAAAATTAATATTATTCTATAATTAATTTAGAGTTGTACCTAATTTTTAACTGAATATTACGAAAAATCTACTCTTAGATGGTTCCATAAGTGAAAAAAAAATATCGACAGACTCATTTGCAACAAATTTTTTCTCGTTCAATTTTTGCGCAGCAAATGCGGATCTACAGTTTTAGGTGGGTTCCGAACTACCAGAGTCACACGAAAAAATCCAGATTTGGAAAAACTCGGCACCAAGTACTGTATGGGTATAAAAAATATATTCCGAATTGAAAATCAGGGGTCTTAGACGATTGAGCTATAATAAAATATTATGTGAAAGTAATCAATATATAACAAAAAACAGTAAAAATAAGTAAAAAATTATAAATCTACATAATATATCGAGAATTCTATTAATCAACTTTGAATTAACATCATTATAGGAAGTATGAATACTTTTTAAAATATATTTTTTTTTTTTAAATTTATCTAAGAATCTTGCTGACGAAAGAACAAAGGTTGCAAATAAATATTGTTTGAAAAATATAGTGCTTAAAATCGGTAATTTAAGGATGTAATATGGTAAAACTGCTGTCATAGGTTCAACATTTTTTTATCTAATCTTATGTAGCCTAAGGAACGAGAACGAAATTGTTTCGTAGGTATGTCTCGATATCGTTTTTATCCTCTTTTTGTAAAGATTATTCGTAGAATTCCTCATGTATTTATTAGTAATTCTAGTCAATAGATCTATAGTTTTCATTCTAGTCAAAATAATGTTAATTATATGTAATTAATATTTTTTCAATTTATTGTATAAATGAAATTTCACATTAAAAAGACTTTATATTATAATTAAGTTATTAATAGTTTAATAAACGCAATTAGTAACTCTTAACTTTTTTAGTTACTTTAAGATGTTTTTAGTGTCCAAATTGATCTGAAAAGTAAACTTCTTTATAATGGATCATTCTCATGCTGTAATATAAGAAATTTTCTAGTGTAACTAAAAACTATTTCTAGTAACAAATTTTTTTTTCACGAAATGTCAATACTACAAAAGCAGATTTCGTTAATTAAAAAGTGATTAAAAGTGAAATATAAATATTTTCCGCTGCTGATCACATTTTAGTCCTTGTAAATCTTTATAAAATTTCACATAATGTTATGTATGAGTATATCCACGGAACTTCAAAATTTTAGAGTAATTGACTAAAAAATCTTCAATATCTGCGTTATCGGAAATATTTTTTCATAACAGTTTTAAAGAGTTAAAAAAAAAAAAATGGAAATTCCATGTGTAAAAATTTTGTAACTTTTAGTAACTGCATTTGAACGACGTGATATTTATCACTTTGATTTCATTATAGTGACACAACTTTTTCTACCAGCCAATTACTGTGCCACTTAAGTAAAAAAGTTATGCATACTGTAATATGCGTATACGTATATTCTCAAAATTTTTAAATTTCCATACAGTTAACGATCTGCACAGAATGCCGTCTTCTTAATTAACTAGGTGTACCCGTGTGTGCCATTAAAACTCTTGAAATGACAGTACTTGAAACATTAGTTCGCTCAAAACGCGATTAATTAAAAAAATGCACATTTACCTGTAGCACAGCTACAATATAGTTTGGTTTGAAATGGTTATATTGGTGTGATTATAAGTTTATATAATATATTAATGTAGAAAACAAGTCGCGTTAATATTATTTGGTGTATAAAAGTTTTAGAACGTTAAGAATCCTCTCTTAAAAAAGAAATGACCGGATGTTGTGAAGCATTTAAAGAAGCAATGCAAGTGGTTGATGGTTCAATATCCGGTCTGAATAACGTCAAAATTCAAAATTTTCTCTGATATAAAATAAAATATTTGGATATAGAATTTAATTGAATGATTTATATGTGCAGTTGATTAAAATTTTGTATCTAATAATTTAATTACAGAATAAATGCTGTTCTGATTTGTTTCCTAACCTCAAAATTAAGAATTCAAATCTGTTATTTAGTATATAAATAATATATTATGTTTTCTGAAAGATAATGTTAATAAAAAGGACAGTAATGAAGTCTAAAATATCTGTTGATTTTGTTTCTATCAAAAAAGTGAAGCGCGCGCAGCGCGCATCGATATCGCTAGTGTTAATAAAAAGTACAATAATGAAGTTTAAAATATTTGTTGATTTTGTTTCTGTAAAAAAAGTGAAGCGCGCGCAGCGCACATGCATATGAATAGTATATCAGTATAACAGCTATTTTATGTATTTCATTGTACATCAAACAAAATAATGCTATTCTTATGGAAGAAATGCGCCGTTGGAAAAAAATGAGTAACGCCGACAGAATATTATTTTTCAAGGGTTTAAATAAACATACGGAAAAAATTAGGACTATGCTCGCTATTATTTGTCATTAATTTTTTTGTCCTAGGAATTTAAAAGTTCCGTGAGTATGCTCATATACCGAAATCGAAAAATTATTAAATCATCGAAAATTTACTGACAACATCTTTGTTACTTGAAATACTTTTCGTATTAGATTAGAAAGTTTCTCATGGCATATATGAAAAATAATTCATTTAAAAGATGTTTTTATTGTCAATTTAGGTGCTTAAGTTAAAATGTAATACAACTAATAAGCTCAACCTTTGGGAAATGGGTCTTAGCTACATGCTTTGGAAATGAATTTTCCTTTTCTAAAAGTGAAGTTCAGTATGAATAATTAGTTTTCATAAGTCCTTTTTCTCGAGATATAAGATTACCTTATCTCATAAATCCGTTAGATTCATAAACTAATGATGTCTTTCCCTTGACTATTACTTACCGAGAGTTTATGATGAGAAAACGTGCCAAAAAGGTCATAAGACAGAAAAATATATTAATTTTTCAGGAAATCAATTATAATTATTTAACGAAACAAAGCTTGAACTTAAGCGTTTTCTATCTACTTTTATAATTTTTTTTTTGCTTATTTGTCTCATAAACACTGGTGAAATAAAAATTTTTTATCGTTAGATAGCCTATATCTCAAGGAAAATAAACACGAAAAATTGATTATCAAAGCCTAGTAAAGATCTGAAAGGTTTACTCTTGTACTCTTGGTTCACTCTACTTATAAAATAATTTCATTGCCAGAATTGAATAAACTTTATAATTTAGATAGCTTAGAGATTATGTACCGTCCAAATAATATACAACACATAAAAAGTATGATGAATTGTTTTTATAGATATATGTAAATTTATTTAATGTAAATAAAATAGTAAAAATATAAATATTGATAATTTTATAAAATATTAGTTATTGTTATTGATTTAAACAAAACTTTAGCTTAATTGCATGAGTGAGATAAAGAATGGTCTAACTCTAAAACAAAAAATTTCAAACTGCATTTTACTCGAAACATTCAACTATCCGTTTTTCTTATGAAAAATAAGCAAATACCATACATATCATGCATAAATCTCAACGAATATGTAGTGATAACGTTCACTTTAAATCATTAATTACCAACTTCGGAAAGCCTTCTTTCTATCAATTAGAAATTTATATTTTGGACTCAGACCATTTTTCATCTTACCTAATTTAAGGAGCTTCCCTACTAGCTACATTAGTCAAAATGACCGTTCAAACTAACCAATATTACTCATCCTAATTATTAATAAAAATTCACACTAAGAATGATTTGATTCATTTTTTCAGGTTAATTGTACCTTTTTTGTATTCATTAATTTATTTATCAGTGTCACAGACTCGGAATGAATGTTTTAAGAAGAGTTAAATAATTGTTGAAAATTCTTCTATTAAGTCAATAATTTTCGTTCAAATTTTAGCATTAATTATAATAATTAACACTAATTATAATAATTATAATAATTATTGAAATACTATGGGTCAAAGGGCGGAAAAATTTCCAATAAGAAACCACAACAACTTGAAACATTGATTTCTCTCTTTAGAAGCGGTAAGCCTGTCTAAAATTTGAACTATACTGTTTCTATATACTACTAATCTATACTACTGTATATAAGATTTATCACATTCTTGTTGTTAATAGTTGAATCATATGTCTATTTTGGTTGTTATACAATTGTTTTATGCTAACGTTCATTCTGACTTTTGAAGCTGATATTTCAATCGCTATTGTGGTTAGCTATTTATATACTTAATCTTGTTGTAACTTTTTAAATTCTTGTACACATTCTGTTTAAAATTATAATTTCAATTTTTCAAACACTTTTTAAATTTATAAGTTCTTCAAGTTTTTGAGTATTAGAATGTATTTAACAGAATTTCATATCAATATTTGTAAAATAGCTTTTACTGCTGAGACATATAGAAGCATTGATCATTTGTATGTCAATGCCACAAGAAGACGTGGAAGAAGAATAGAAACTAAATGCGCTTCTAACAAATGCGGTACTCAAGGTTCAGAATAGATTAAATGCTTAAATTGCCATAAATATTATCACAAAGATTGCCTCATTAAGAACAATTATATTCTAGTGAAAGACACGAATAATCATACAATATCTCTTTCATGTACATATATGCTTTGGAAAACGTTAGCATGAATGAACCGTTCTACAAATTTAAAAATAACTATTAATCCGTTAGTCGCTAATGTAAGTTATTTAAATTCTATTATTGTTTCAATTCTATGTAGTCTTTTTATAGATTAACTTATAATACACTTATAATATACTTAGGGGCTTTTATATTTATGTATTTTTTTTATTTATTAATTTATTCCCTGTGTTTATACAAATAAAATTCATTAAAGAAATAGAGACATGGAATTGCTATTAAAGCGAGAAAAAATTAAAAGATAGTCTTAAAGAAGCGGATTAAAAAATAACTGTTATGTAATAGTATATTGTGTACCTAGTGTGCGAAGTGGGCCTTTTTAGACCGAGTGTAAAATTTGCAGTACTAGTCGAAGGTGAGCTAGCACGAGCCGAAGGCCGGTGCATTTTGCAAACCGAAGACGAGTACTGCAAACACACAAGGTCAAAAGGACCACTAGCCCTAGTTGTACACCATATTTTTTGTGACACATGTATTGATTTTCGGTGTTTTTGAGCCTAAATAACGAACCTAAATTGATTATTTGTAGTTGCATCAAAATTAAGATTAAATGAATAAAAATTAATTCAATTTTCTTTTTTTTTCTTAAAATTGGATTAATCTTAAAATAAAAAAGAAGCCATGAAAGACATGCACGCAAAAAAGTATTTTTTTCCGTTGGACATATAAAAGTCATTTTAAAATCTTTTTTTAGGCCCAAATTCGCGAAAATCGTGCATGTGTTATAAAAGCCAATTTAAAATAAAAAAAACGTACTGACAAAATCAAATCCGATCAAGAAAATATTTCGTAAGTTTTTTTATTTAAAAATTGATGGTTTCCACGCAGCTTACTGGCCTAGCGCGTATCCTCCCACATCTTTATTTTTCATTCCTATTATTTCCTGAGGACCTCTCATTTTCCTACACTGCTTCCCTATCTAATCCATTCCGCATTTACCCAGGGTTATGCCTGTGGGGCGGGGAAAACCTAATTATGAAAACCCGCCCGGGATGGTTGGTGAATTGGATTAATTCAGTTTGTATGTCTACGTCTCATTCCGTAGGCTTTAGATACTAAAACTGTATTTAACCACTCTTCCGCTCAATTTGTCAGAAGACAATTTAACACCTAACCGATCACACAAAGTGTCGCAGAAAAAAATGCGGTCACCCATCCAAGTAGTAACCGCGTCAAATGCTGCTTAACTTCCGTGATCGGCTGAAGTGGCGACTGCACTACCTGCCAAACTGTCGATCATTTCATAAGTTAATTCATATCTAAATCAATTTGATAGATAGTTTAATTTATTACTCCAAAATATATTTTTTATAACACAGACACGATTTTCGAGTTTCTTCACCTATTAAACAATCGTTTTCAGCGGGCAATAAAGCTGTGAGCAAGCACTCACTTCTTAATTTATGTCAAGAAACAATCTTTGTTCATTTTTGTAGTAAATTTTCTGTCTGAATTTCCAAATTATGCTAATATGTTCGTGGTTGGCGTATCAGAAAAAGATCATATTAGCCTCGCTCAATATACAAAAGAAAACGCAAAAAAGGGTACATGCGTTATAAAAAATATGGTGTGCACCAAGAGGTAAGTGGTCTTTTTAGAGATTGGTCTCAAGAATCAAAATACGCCATTGCTGACAATATCCACTAAAAATCTCTCTGCTGATCTTATATAGACGCCTCAGGAACCACCGCAAGATATTATTTCGTGGAGTGCAGTCTTTGCCTTTCTGGCTTTTTCTGTTGCTGATTTCTCTTCTCTTTTCTGTTCTACTAATGGAGTTTAGCTTCTCTACAATGGAGGATGCAAGCGTAGTTACCGCGTTTCAACTGTTCTATGAGTCAAGTAGGCACCTCCCTATGCCCCTGAGAGACAGGGAACCTTCCCATGAGGCCAGAAACCGTTGTCTCTCTTCTTCAAACCTCGGGTACTAAAATGGCGCATGGTTGACATCCTCATCGAATTCCGGTGAGGCTGGACACTCGCGCTTTGGTAAACTGCGGAAGCAGCCATGTCCAGTAAGTACTTAAGTTAGGTGGAAGGTGCGATGTCCGTATTTTCTCGACGTCCAGCCCTCCACTTCTCCACATTGGCTACTCTCAATGCAGCTGTCCTACAAGCTGGCTCACATGTTTTGTTTCTTGTTAAGGTATCAGCTCAAATTGGGGCTCCATAAAGATTACGGAGATTACTACCGACGAGAGCAGAGATCGTCGCGCTGTTTCGCTCCCTCTATATTTGGCATAATAACAGCAAGTGCTCGCGCCATTTTAGATGCTTTCAGACCCGCTCTTAAAAGATGTTCTTTAAATGAGAGCCGCACATCTAAAGTGACCCCAAGATATTTCAGCGAGTCTATTTTTATGATCTTTCTGTTCTCGATGGTGAAGGTGGCATACTTCCTCTTCTTTGTACGATCTATGAGGTGTGCCTCGGTCTTCTCGGCCGCCAGACTTAGCCCATTGTGTTTCCATTATCCATATACTACCTCTATCACTGCATCTCCTAGGTGCTGAACCTCGCCGATGGTATTGACTCAGGGATCCCACAACCAAGCCCTGCGGTACTTCTTTTGTAATGTTGTTGTTATGTGTGCCGATATCGGTGTCATACAGCAGTGTTTAGCCTGTTAAGTACTTTGATATAATTCTTCGTAAGTAGAGCGGTACATTTAGATTCTCTAAATCTAAAATGATGTTGTGCCACCTCACCGAGTTAAAGGCGTTTCGGACGTCTCAGGCAATGACGGTATTCATACGCTTGGTAGAAGGGCTGCCGATAATGGCGTCTGAGGCTAATGTTACTACTCGATCAATGGCGTCGACGGTTGAGGGACCCCTCCTAAACCCGAACTGATTCTCCGATAGATCTCCAGTCTGTTGTATGGCCACTTTTAGTATGGTATACATAACACACTTTAACAGCTTCTTTAGGTAAAAGTATCAACCTCTGGACTCTCTACTGTCTCGGGAAGGTTCTCTCACGCAGGCAGGTGCTAAACGTAGTCCCGAAGATTCCAGAGGCTTTTGGGACTGCTGTCTCATATATAATAGCTATTCCAGGAATTCCGTCTGGATTTTGTCGATGTACTGGAAATAAGTGGTAAACAACTCTGTCGAGGAAGGCCGGGAATGTAGAAACACTGCCTCCCCTGCGCTTGATCTTATTCATGACCATTTTGTATGGACGACCCTAGGGGCCTTGTTCTACCTCGCAGAAGTCCCCCCAGCACTTTTTTTGGTGTTCTAATGGCAGTCTTGAGCTGTTTTCTCTTCAGCTCGTAGCGTCTCAGGCTACTATTATGGCCCGTGTAAAATCTTAAGCTTTCTTGTCGGGGATTCCTTCCCTTTATTCTTCCTCCAGTTAGCAGAGGAATGTGTCCATATCGAAGGTGGCCGGTACCCATCTCCATTTCTTGGACTGCAGAGAATTATTTGCTGCTCTTCTGCTCGTCTGAAGTTGGTATATTAGGGTTTGCTGGCCACTGTCTGTGTATCGGCCGCTGACTCTCCAGTCCAACCCTTCCCCCGTCAGCCTTGGATCAAGAAGGTCAGATCAACTATAGAGAATTTGCCTCCCTTAGAGAAGTCGGCGTTGTCCCTGAGTTGGCGACCCCAGTTATAAGTATCGCGCTACTTCGGTGGTTAGTCTTGGCACTGCCCACTCCGTTGCCCATGCATTGGAGCCCCCCCCCCCCCCTTTACAACTGAAAAGCGGAAGGATCTCGGACTGGTTACGATAGCATCAAGGATTTTTAGAAATTCGTCGATGGTATCGCTAGGTGTTATATAGCAGCTGTACATCCTTATCCCGGATGCCTCTACAGAGGTGAAACCAGGTAGGGGAAGGCCATCTTGTTGGATATGTGGTGATTTCCGCTTAGATGGCCGCTTTGCATGAGGTCCCTCATCGAGTTAGATTCGCTGAGGTCCTGGTATAGCTCGTAAATGATGACAATATCTGCCTTTTTTCTTAGACCAGCTGAAACAGTATATCTTGAACCATTGTGCAGGAGTTGAGGTTGATTTTGACTACTCTAGCCATTATTGGTCTGTATTCATCTCCATTATTGCCATTATTCATCTCCGGTACCTTCCGCTTATTCGCGGTTGAACAGTCCACTGCCTTGTGGGCATGCTTGCGACACCGATAACAAAGCGCTGATCGGTCTGCAGAGCTCTTGCAATCCCTCGCTTGACGCCCGGTCTCATGGCACCCATAGCAGCGCGAGGACGTTTCAGTTTTCCTTTTTTGCTTCCATTGTTGGGAACATAAGGTTGACTTCCTGGGTACCTCTGTAGGATTGCCTGAGCTTAATGTCCTGAGGATCTATAGTACTCGGGTTGATCACATTATTTACGGCTTGCGCCACCTCATCCATAGTTGTCTCGTCCATGTCTCCGATGCTGATATTATCTCTCTTAGTCAGTGATCGGACAACGACTGGCTTCGTTAGCTCTGCGAGCACATAGATCTATCAGTGCGAGGGTAATGCATATGTATAGTATTAAGATCTGTCCAAGTGATCCAAAAGTATTATTATCATTTTATTTTCTTATTAGAAGCAAAATTTATAAACAAGTTCAATGAGTTCCTTAGATGAAGTCTCCGACCTAAAAGTCCCCGACTATCATAGTTTTTCTCTGAGGCCATGTCACTTATTGATCTATTAGTCTGTGATATAAGAAATGTTAAAATGTTACGTTGTCGCCTGCCTCTTTTGTATATTTATTCTTATATATCTTTATATATGAATTCAAACAGTAAACTGGATTTGTTTTATTATATTGAATATCGTACATACTATATCACACAATGTTTCTCAAAATTTTGTTGAAAAGTAGTTAAGTTTTTCTCTCTCTCTCTCTCCCTCTCTCTCTCTCTTTCGCTTTCTCTTTTTCTCTCTCTCCCACCTTTTCTCTGTCTCTCCATCCCTCTTCCACTCTTGTTCCCTCGGGGCTTTCTTGTGGTAATAGGACAAAACATTCATTGTTATCTTAGCAGTAATCGTTATCTTTACTATTTTTATACTTTTCTTATATCATCATGGATACTGTATGCTGTGGTTGTAGTAAATCTGTGAAACGCCTGGTGCCGCGTTATCATCATAAAAATAAGTATTATCCCTCTTGTCCATTATTAAATTTTATAGCTATACGTAAAGAGAACAAGTTTTTTTATATGTATCCTGCTTGCATTAGTGCATCATGAGAAGGTCGCAGGCAGGCCATGAAAAGATTTTCTTATAAACATTAAGCCTGATAAGCAAACTGCTGGCGTTCAATCTGCCCCACCATTTTTTTCTAAATCTCGTGCGAACACTTTTAATTACAGGTAAATAACCGACTCGGATACCATAGAATTTCGACTCAATTGTTTACCTCTTTCTTCAATTATTTTTCGCCTTTATAAAGCTAAATTCTCTTTTAGGTCAAATGGATTTGTAACGGAATCGTTTACATTCTTACAAATAAATTTTTTTTAACTAAAATCGTAACCCCTAATCCACTACTACAACCTCGACTTTAGAATATTAAGGATTAAATTTTTTACCTGCGCTGGCCAAGAGTTTTCAAACTGTAATAAACACAGTTGCACTATGTCTGTTTTAATCTCCACTGCAACCCTTCGTAGTTTCTCTTTTTTTTATATATACAGTTTCTTTTCTTTCTGTAAATCCCGAATGGAAAAATTTTGTTCATAGTAGTAATAAAAGTAACCGTCAGGAAAATCTGTATTCCCACGTTTACGAGCCCGCCCATTTCTTAAGAGGCCTTATCTCCCCTCAAGACGCTGCATAGCGTACACATGTGTTTACACTCTTAGAGAAATTTTCTCGTTTCTTCCGTCTGCGACAAAATATTATTTTCAGTTTTTAAAACTAATACTGTTTATAATTGTTTAATTATTTTATATTTTTAGACTCTGATGAAATAGCTTAATTATAATAATGCTTTTTCCGTGTTTCAACATAAGTTTAAACCATTAGGGATTTAATGAAGTAAGTTTTATCAATAAACAAATGTAAAGATTATTCAAATTTTTCTTCTATCTTTTTAATTATTAAAACAAAATATATGTTTAGTTAATAATAAATATAAACATTGTATAATGAAAAAAACCATATAGATTTATCTTGACTTGCGAATTTTATATGTATTGTCAAGCGATCTAATATTTCTATACCTCTGTATTAATTATTTTTATTGTCAAATTAAAATAATAGTAATTAATAATCAACTTAGAATCACCATTCAAATTTGTAATACTTAATTAGAGTAATATGTACTAAAGTAAATTAATAAATAAATTGTAGAAACGCGAATACTATTATTTTTAAGAAAACATCAAGAAAATTTTACGGTAATCATAGAGTCATAGAGAGAGGAATATCTTTTTTCTATCTCATCTTCCTTCTTCGTCCTACAATGTAACGCTCTCTCTCTCTCTCTACAAGCTGCCGACAAACATCACAGAGAATGGATGTCGCCCCCACACGATTGGGTCTGGCTTTTCACGGATCTTCTAGTTATCCGCCATCACTGATACGATGAAGAAATTCAATAATGTTCTTGATTCGACACCGCAGTGTCTACAAGGAGATGCATTGTTTTTAAAAATAAGCGTCACATAAACGCCAAAATCCTTACTAAACGGAGTTACAGAAGTCGAAGACTGCATAAAAATTTCTTATTAAACCCAAAAACCCAGAATCTCCCTATCTTATACCCCAATCCCACCGAACTATAAAGTAGAGTTCCAGAAGTCGAAAACGGCTATTCTGACTTTACTTGAGTTCAATCCCTGTAACACCCTATCATTTTCCTTTTTTATTTATCTATTATTTAAATCACATTAGTAAGATCTAGCTCTTGTAATAGATGAAAGTCTGGCCAAAAAAGAGCATAGGATTATTAATTTAATCCTAATCACAACCTTATGTGATTCTGACGTCACACATTACAAACGGCCAGAGTATATTTATGTCACCGATGAGTTTGGTTTAAAAGTATTTTATTAATCTCTTTAAATAATTAAACATTGATTTTTTCAATTGCTCTAAAATTGCACTCGATTTGCAATGTTTAAAATTTGTTTATAGAATTCTAAATTTGAATTATTTCCAAGGTTATTTTTTAAACTGCTATCGTACTGCACGTATATTATGTATTATATTATTTAATTCAAAGCCTTCTTTCAAACCGTACATTGTATATATTTTCAAAAAAAAAAAAAAATGAAAAAATGCATAAGCTAAGTAATTTTCACTAAAAAACTGCTACTTTTATTTTCTCCATTTGAACCAAAATCGCCGTTTCACGGAAAGCGTAGTTTAACGTGCTCTGCTAGTGTCAATGGAAGCCGACTGTACTCACCAAACTCAAAGACTGTCCTTATTTCGTGCTCTAGCCTAAGCTAAGAGGCTAACAAATCTTAGGATTTAATTTTTTAAGTCTATCTTTCAGAAGATTAGTCGCAAAAAGAACATAAATACACAATAGTGAGCTGGTTTCGCTCGCGTGCAAGTTTGAAGTTACTGTTGTATTCCTCCCACATCTAACGTAAAGGTCAGGAGAACCATCTCCATCGCTGAATTGCTTCCTCTCCAAAATTCGTGCTGACATCAAGTGAAAAGTCTTTGTAGCGAATCATATTTATATTCTCCGCGGAATATAGCCTTGTATATTCAACCGATAAATTATATATAGGGTGCGTTATGGTGCATCATGCTGGAGGAAGCCGCGGCATCATGCAGGAGAGAGTGGCTATCACGTCCTCATTCCGCCCAGAATGCTCGACGAGACAACAGTTATAAGTCTGTCTCCATCATCCACGTAATACGCTGCTACAAGAGAATCAGGAAAACGAAGTTCTGGTCCATGTTTATTTAAAACCACCCGAAAAAACTGTAATGGATACATAAGGCTACCGGCCGAAGATACTAGTAAAGTGACGTGGAGAAGAGCACCGAGCGAAGAGTTCTGGGTGGAAGAGCCCAGTCTGCGATGAAAATACTATGATTAAACATTAACCAAAATACTATGATAAGTACCTGCCCCAAATCGTAATATTACAATTAAAGTTAGAAAGTGACAGAGTACATTTTAAATCATGTATTAACATCGGACCATATGTAGATAAATCATTCATGGTTATATCGACATGTCTATCCATCGCTGTAATTCATTCAGTTTTCTTCGGATCTGGCAACCGGTGATTTTGTTCATTTTAATGTAATGACTAAAATGTAAATGTAATACAATAAGAAATAGTTCTAGCGATTATATGTAGAAGAACCGTGCGCTGCATTCCGGGGCGAATTATGACGTAAGCATAAAGTTATACAGTAGTGAGAGTAATAAAGTATTCATTTTATATATTTTTGGTTGATTCTCTGTGAAATATAGAAAAATAGAATTTCTTGAATCTTTGTGAAAATATTCTGTTTTGTGTGCTAGATGCTAGTAAATTTTTTCAGATGTTTTAAAGTTAATGTTTTCGAACTGTGTCATGTCATAATACGGGTTCTTTTAATTTTTATAGTATTTCAATAAAAATACTTTCAATTTGAACATTTCAAAACCGTACGTATATGTGGAATTCTACGGAAATTTTCCCCTGAAGTGGTCCTAAAAACGACGAAAAAAAATTGAAGGCACGCCTCAAAACTAATTCTTTTCTTATACTATGGATCATAGAAGAGGTGAGAAAAATTTGGAACCAAAGAAAACGGTCTCGTGACACCCTTTTATCGTCAAATCATATTTTCTTATGAGAATTTAACATGGGAAAAATGTACGAAAAGTAGTCATTAATCATTAACCAATATTAAGATCCCAAATATATCAACGAATTTTCAACAACAAAGCAATTAAAGTAGATGGATAGAGCTTTAATTTAAGCTAAAGATGGTTAAAATCAGACAAATCTGTGTAAAGTTTGGTGCATTTGGAAATCGCGAAAAATGATGAAAATTTTACGAATATTGTGAATTCGAAAAAACCGTCATTTTTAAATTAAAACTCAAGAGCTCATTTCTTCTACTTTAGATAGTTTACTGTGGGAAATTCGTTGACATATTTGGAATCTTAATGTTGGTTAATGATTAGTGACTACTTTTCGTACATTTTTCTCATGTTAAATTCTCATAAGAAAAATTGATTTGACGATAAAAGAGTGTCACAAGACCCTTTTGTGTTTTTTCGTCGTTTTTACGACCACTTTAGGAGAAACTTTCCGTATTCCACATATATGCTTTCACTTACATATGTGCAAATGAAACATTAAAATTAAGAAAATTGAAAGTTCCATCCGGATAATCTCCACAACAAAATTCATGAAGATATCTTTTTATTGTACAAAAGTGTCTGTATGAGTCCCAGAATGTGTGCAATCGTTTTTGGATCAAAAAATTTACCTAGTTTTTGATGTTTCAAAAAAAGTCTCACATAGGTCTCAAAAAATATAGTTAAATTCTATGGAGAATTACAAGAAAAAAGTGTATATGAAATATTTCGAATTTTTGCTCCTCTTTTGCTCCGGGATAATCCTTTTGAGACAGAATAAGACAAGAAATTGTTATCTAGTCAAACTGTCTGTTAACAATTCGGAAATCAGACATGAAGACCTCGCGCCACAAACGTCGAAGTCTAATTTTATTTAACTTCTGCGATTATAAGTCCATTAGTGCTAATTCTCTTATCGATTTTTTAAAGTCTTGAACTGATCTGTGATCGAATGAGCTTCGAGAATTTGTCTTTGTCATACAACCCGACATTAATAATGCAATCAATACCCTTGCAATTAGTTAATTAATTTATTATTATACTTCCCTTTCCTTGACAAATCGGGCTATTCGTGGACACCAACATACTGATGATAAGATATGAGTAAATAAACCAGTCATTCTATATTACAGTATCAAAGTCATTCACATAATAACATTTTCTTTAGTTTAATTAGATTTCACACAATTAAATAAAATACATTTATAAAGCACCGTAGCTCTTGGAATTCTGTACAAGATCACGGAATACACTACGGAGAAAAAAAGGAACCGTCGCGGATGCTTCCGTACCCCTATATTCAGCACAATGCCCGCGATCGTCCGGGAAATTTTTGTGCCTCTAGTCGTGTGTTCATAAGTTGGTCTTTGAACGGAAGCTGCGTATTTATTCTGACTTTCTGACGTGGTAATTATTATAATTTATCACGCAAAAGCTCACCCTGAGGACTAATTACTCTACGAACTGCTCTACACCCACTAAGAAAAACCTTGCTCTACTACCAAACTCTATAATGTCGCGCGACCGAATTTATTAATTAAGGGGCGCCAGGCCACGGCAACGACTCTCCTCTCCTCCGCTTGGCTAGCACGGCCGATTCACAGACTCCCAGGCGTGGATGACGACGTGACAACCTGGGGGCGGTCGAAACCCTTGGCGACTCATTCACTGGATTTGGACGAACGAAACCTAGTTAATTAAACGCAAAAAGGAGTAATGACACGCGGCACGTGGCTCTACTCAACAGACAGCATGTGGAAACATAGACGCAAATAAAACTCGTTAGTCGTCGTAACACTTTATTTACTAGTCTCGCACAATACAGTATCCGCTGTCACCGATCTACACGGGGGCGGTGGATCAAATGGCCGCTCACTGGCCACAACGCGCTCGTACGCACACGCACTCGCGAGAAAGATCCGCACACACGCAATAACAAAAACATACAAAATGATACTATTAGAGGGTCGGGGGAGGGAAGTAATTGCCCCGCGACGACAGCGAACCAAACTCTCACCTAGTGGCCGAATCTCCACGTGGGCTGTCGATCTGCTACACACCTCTTTCCTCCGCTATCACTTTTCTACTCTCTCCTTACTCTCTTCATCTGCGCCGCTTTTCTCATTTCTCTACACTCTTCTATACTCTTTTACTCTATTCGCTATTATCTCTCTCTATACCAAAAAACTCTTGCGACTACTTAAACGTGCGTCACTGACGATTGCTGCACACGGAATGGACGAGTGATCGTGCTCCGTGCATGATTTCCGTCTTCTTCATCGATTGCGCATTCGCTTTCTCTCTCGCTCTCTCCTAGGGCGGTAGATAGGGCGGGAGGTGCTAATTCGACTGGCGGCGTAAGTGGAGCTCCTTGTCGATTTTGTTTCCTGCGCCACGCGCCAATTAGGCCACAGGACAATAGGCCACTTAATGGGGATTGGCTTTCCGTTAGGCAGTCGACGAACTCAGCAGTAGTGGAAGTCGTGCATTATTGTCACCTGGGACGCGCGCTGTTTGAAACCTGGCGAAGAGGAGTCGATAGTTGCCGAAATCTCAGCTTTTCGTCGCGGAAGTCTCTTGGAGGTTAGAAGCTCTGCCATATTTCTTTGTTATCATCGAGGACACCATCGAACCAGATCGGTGACAAGTAATCTTAGCGTCAAATCTGTCATTATCGTCTTAATCCTTGTTCACTAGTACTATACTTTCCGTGTTATTTTATTTGGTATGTACCTAGTTTTAAGTCTCTACGTGTAAGTCGTGCGTTATCTGTAAAAAATTAGTTACCTTGAAAAAAACTCTTGCCCATAAGGTCTCGGTACTTCGCTGCAGGGCCTGCAATAAACCCTACCTAAGTGCTAATAAGTGCTGTGATCCTAGCTGGTTAATCGATAAATTGACGGTCTGTTGCTGCGCAGTTGACATTATTCGCCGTCATTGACTCTATCGCACGCAACCTAGCGCTTACCTAGACATACACACCCGCGAGATCAAAGACCTGCCTAGCGCTAGTCGCGAAAATCTAATTGCGCCCCTCCACTTCTTGCTGTTCGAGCAAACAATCGGCGTCCCCTCCATCGCCATCTATCGCTCAGCTAGAGAAGGTCTTCCGGGCTGCGAATGTTTACAAAAATTCGCCCGATGCGATTTTTGATTGTCCATCTACATTATTTATAGCGAACCTCAACACACAGATTGCTACCGCGGAGAAAACTATCACACATTCACGATTCGATAGCGATGCACACCGGTATGGAAACCAATTGCGGCGGATATAACGAGGCTCCCACTTGGTTTATGATATTCGGCACCGAGTATAGAGCCGACAGAGCGAAGTTGAGTGAAGACGTGAGGGCTCTCTCTGATTGCAGAGTCTACTCAAGCAGCATGAGTCCGAGCTTGTGGAACTTCAGTCAGCTGTAGGCGCTCTTGCTGGTCAAAAGCGGGTGTGCGATAACTGCGAGCTGATCGTCATGGGCACTCGACGGAGGTTTCACTTTGCGATTCCGAAATCATGAAGCGCATTCTCGAAACCATTGAGCTTTCACAAGTACCTTATCACGACTCGGCCATGGTCACCCGCTGACGCTACTGCTGTTTTGGCCCCTCCGACGACGGTCTCAGCAGGCCCGCTTAATAAAAGAACTTGCAGTTTTGTTTGCAAATTTGTTTCGGAAGCGGTTCGTAATACAGTTGTGGCTCATAGCAGTAGACTCAGTGCATTTGACTCTTTGAAGCTTTTCGGCGTGGGGGGTCACTTACACATTTTCTGGCCTAAGGAAATTTATAATCTACGGCAGAAGTCTTGTACCGCCGCAAAATCTTTAAATTATACCAGGCCTTCGTCCAGAATTTGCAAGTTTTTATGCGAGCGACGCGGATCAGCGCGTCGATCATTATCAATAGTGATGCCGACCTAGCTCGGCTCTTACCACGCGCGCCTGATAATTGAATCCGTATTGATATGACCAGTCTGTGCATATTTGCTCATGTGAGTCTCTTTCAGTCATGCACATTAATATCAATCGTCTTACAACTGTCTCTCATTTTAATGCGCTCGAAGCACATGTTACTAATAAACATTATGATATTATTGCAGTGACCGAGACGTTTCTTACTCCGAATATCTCCGACGTTATTATTAACCTTGACTGATTCAATTTTTATCGGCTAGATAGTGTAGGTATGGGTGGAGGCGGTATTGGCATATA
Organism: Torymus texanus; assembly: GCA_036873485.1. Lineage (NCBI taxonomy): Eukaryota > Metazoa > Arthropoda > Insecta > Hymenoptera > Torymidae > Torymus > Torymus texanus. Next base: position 5,302 of record JAYJLV010033519.1, on the reverse strand, counting down.
TACGTTCGCGAAATGTTTCGCGTCACTGTTTTAGCGCAATCGGACCCCAATTATGACAAAACGCCGGAATTTATTATTCTCGAGTTAACCTTCGGAACCAACAAAACTGTTGTTTGCGGTCGTCTACCGTCATCCGCACGCTGAGTACCCCATCGACTTCTTTAAATGTCTAACCAACCTCCAACCCTTGTACCATAACGTCATTATGACGGGTGATTTTAATATGAACTTGGCTGCGAAAACGGGAGCCTTCAAATTTCTACTTTCTCATATCGACGCAAACAGCTTATATCTTGTACCATCGCCTCCAACTCATAACGGCATCTACAGAGACCGACCCTCACATACATGGATCGACCTTTTTGGTATCCGTTGTGCTAAAGGGCTGATCTCTTATGAGAAATCTGATGCTCCCTTTATCGCCGGTCACGATCTTATTGAATTGCAGTTACGATTTCTCAAGAAACCTCATCCACCCAAAAAAGTTGTCACCCGTAAGTTATTCAATTTTGATCGTACAACCGTTCTTAATACATTCAAACATAACTACGAATCTGGTCGTCTCTGGGCCCTCGGGCCCTCTCTCTCACTTCTCAATTAACCCGCCAGCTGTTTACACCGGCCAAACTTCCGCACCATCACCTGATTCTTTATGCAGTACCCTATCGGTAGTCACCCTCAGTATCTTCGATACTCTTGCACCTAAGCGCGAAGTTATGATTTCATCTCGCCGCAAGCTTTGGGTTCCCGACGAAATGCGGCATCAAATGAAGGAGCATGATCGTGTGTACAAAATGTTACCTAGCGACATCGCTCATTTTAAGCAGCTGCGCAATCGAGTTTCTAATTTACTTGATATCGCCAAAAACAATCACATCTCTAGTAGCCTAGCCGAAGCTCGCGATTTTAAAGCTAAGTGGAAGGAGCTCCGTAAATTCGGAGTTGTTGGCAAATGACTCCCCCGCCCCTCTCGCAGTTCTCAGCTGAGCTACTCTCCAAGCACTGTGCGACTGTGTGCTCTGGTACACCACCTATTTCTGTCAGCCTTCGCTCTGCGAGCACACCTTCAACTTCCACACTATTTCTGAAGACGAAGTCGCGGTCGTCATCAATAAGTCTTCCTCCAACAGCACCGGTCTTGACGATATCTCTTCTCCTTCCTGCTCTGTTCAACCCTCTGAGTTCTCTCTTCAACCTTTCTCTCTCGAGCGGAATTTTTTCTGAATAGTGGAAGGGTTTACTCCTATTTCTACTCGCCAAGCAGTCTGTCCTTCAGTCTCCCTCGGATACGCGGCCCATTGCCAACCTTTATGAAATTTCGAAGATTCTTGAATGTTTGATGCACAACCAACTCACCGATTTTCTTGAACAAAACCAGCTACTTGATCCACGTCAAGTGGCTTTCGCAGAGGTCATATAATGCAAACTACTCTCCTCGGCGTCCTAGAGGGCGTACGTCATGCCATCGACCGTCGAAAAATCACTGTGCTAGTGCTGTTCGATTTCTCCAAAGCTTTTGATACAGTACCACATGACCTCCTGCTACACAAGCTTCGTCGCATGGAATGATCCCAGAAGTAGCAGGGTAGTTTTACACCTATCTCAGTGGATGTCACCAGGCAGTTTCCGATGAACATGGCAACGTTCCAGCGTGGACTCAAGTCACGACTGGTGTATCTCAAGGCAGTGTTTTAGGTCCGTTACTCTTATTTATCTTTATTAATGATCTGCCTAGCTACCTTGAGTACTCGCACTACATGATTTTCGCGGATGATACTCAAATTTACCACTCATTTTACCCCAGCGATCTGAATGAAGGTATAGCTGCATTAAGTCGTGACGTTACAACAGTTTCTGACCGGGTCGCTGCCAATGGCTTAAATTTGAATGTTGGTAAAACTAAAGCTATTATCTTTGGCAGACCTTGCGACGCTGTAAAAAGCATCGTCAGTAAATTCAAAATTTGTTATATAGTACTCACGAGCGCGCGAGAGAGCGCGAGAGCGGGGACTCCTGGTCTGACCGCCGCGACGACAAGTCGAATGAGTAATTAGCGCGAGTGCGAGATTTTGATTGAGTGGAACAAAGCGACAGAGAGCGAAGATGAGGACGACGACAGCGAGAAGAGTAGGCTGCGAACTAGGAGCGACCACGACCCGGGGAGGCGCGACTTCAGCGAGGAAAGCGTCTTTTACTCCCGCTCTCATCTGGAATAGCCACATGAACCAGTGCCTGCGTAAAATCTATCGGTCAATTTACACCTTAAGGTATTACACGCCTGAATCCGCCTCATTCATGGTAGTATGCCACGGCACGCGCACGTCACGCCTTACCGTCTCAAGCTAGATTGGCTCTCCTCAAAAATCCGGCGGGATTATTTTACTGATTCGTTGGCTTTCAGCCACGATCTCACACCGCTCACCCTCCTATCTTGCGGATAAGTTTATCCTTACAAATTCCGATATCGATGTTAGATCTTCGAGCCGTCTTCCCGATCAAATCCTTTTCTTTCGTACTCCTTGCACAGAAGCGCTCAATTCCTCCATCACCACTCTTGCCTCTAATTTAATCAATAGTCTCTCACCCACTCCCTTCTCTCTCCTCTCCCTCAGCCGGTTCAAATCCTCACTATTTGCGTTCCTTCCCGAGAGAGATCGGTTAGACTGGCAAAACCGCGTTGTCTCGGAAGAGATAACTAATGTGTATGAGCTTGTTATGTGAGCTCTTTTATATTTAGGCGACTGAACACTTCGTCCAAAAGTCTTATTAGTGTTCCACAAGTTCACCTTCTTCTTCTAAAGCCTGATCAATTTTGATACAAACAAAACTTTCTAGTATCATGCCCATAGTATTCAGCATGCAGAGAAATGTCGCTTCTTCTATTTGGTGGGGAATATTTTCTCTTTGAGACATGCGGTTGTAAAGTCTATGAAGTCTTCTGGGTGAGCATGTTTCAATGTAATATTGGGTACACCATCTAAACCAGAAATCCTATTGTTTCCTACTTTTTTACAGGAAGCTAGTAGCTCATCGGCCGTAATTGAGGAATAGTTTCTTTGTTTATCTCTGATTCAATAACACATGGTTAGTTAAATTGTTTGGCGAATAGTCTAATCACGACCCGGTGCAATAATTTTGAGTATTTGGGCTTCATTTCTTTGCTGCAGGCAACGACTATTTTGGGGCCTCATCCAGTTTTGTAGAATTCTTTGTTACCCTCCGATCTAATCTCCTGTCTCAGTGACACTTATTACGGGCATTCTCAGCGTCGCAGGCTCAGGTCATATCCATGACCTGTTTCGTCTGCTGTTCGCTGACCTAGAAAGTCGTATTTCTTTTTAATGCCAACAGAAACATCTCCTTATTATAATCCTTCGTTTTCCACCGTATTCTATTGTTTCTTGCACCCATACTAGATTTCTTCTTTATTTTACCCATTTCCATTATTATATGAATTGAGACAATTAGACAACTGCTTGCACACATTAGATCTATAATAAATCCTATTTCTTCTATTTACATTTTTTAAAGATGTAAATGCAACCCTAGTTAACCAACGCAAAATCTATTTTTCATACAAATACGAAGTTTATACTACCTTTCTCGAAAACTCTACGTGTTATAACTTTGAATTTTGTTTGCAAATTGTTAACAATAACAATAAGTCAAAAGTTTGTTTTTCGTTAAACAGCATTTTACACCGAGCGAAGGTGGCACGACGAGCGAAATGAGGTACTAGGAGAGTTGGTGTGTCATTAATTTTTCCTTTTTATTATAACAAGGATCGCACCGTTTTAGATGTTGCTCTTTGGATGATCGCACTATTGCCACACGTAGATCTAATGGCAACCAAGAGAGCCAATAGATCTACGCGTAGCAGACGTACCGAAGGAGATGTCTTCTATCAGGGATGTCGCAATCGATGGTGCAGGAATATGTAAAGAGTGACAGTGCCGATGAGATGTAGCAAGCAAGGGTGAACGCACCACATTAACCCGTATGTAGGAGAGTAGGCGGAGAGGAGACAGGGACTGATCACCTTTCATCTCACACAGGTGCTCATCATACACGGTTGCCTTTGGAGTTATTTAAAGAGAATTGGTGTGTATAAAGTGCGGAGTGCAAGGTATGACCTAAAGTTCACGAGGATTTGCAGCATGCTTAGTTCGTGTGTTCTAGATTTCAGGGAAAGAGCGAGCAGTTCTGTATCCTGTGGAAAAGGTCTCTTAGTGGGCATTGTCAGCAACGACCGAGTGATTCATAATATCTCTATATACGTAAAGGCACTTTTCCTAAACTCATCATTTTCTTAAGGAAAACATATTATTCTGAATTTTGCAGCTCAGCAAATCCAAAAAATCATCGACATTTCAGAGTTCAAAAATTTATTCGTTCCAAAACTTTCTCTTTGAGATTAAAGAACTAGGCAGTACAAGATAAAACTAAAACTTTGTTAAAACAAACTAAATCTTCTAAAAGAAAGAGTTAAACAAATTTCCTTATTTTAAAATGATTTAATGGGTTGTGTTTTCAACCATCTTCTTAGGCAATCATTAATTATTTTTAATTTTCTGAAAAATTTATGCTTTTTTCGAAACAAAGTTTTCTGTCTAGTTTTTGATTCCTCATAGAATAATCGCTTCCTCATAGAGGAAGCTTTGTAACGGCAAAAAATATTTTTGAGCCAAAACATTTTCAAATGTATGTTTTAAATCGACTGTCATGGATGAGCTTCCGTCCGCGTGTTTTGTATACGCATAAAACGAAAAGTGCATATTTAGCAGAAGAGTGTCTAACTCGCGCTGCACTTCCAAATGGTCCGTTTGTTCGATTCTCGATCGCTGAATTTTTTTCGCGCGACGCTTTTTATTACTTTCTATTAAATAATTCGCTCGGAGAATACGTAACACGAACAAAAAAAAATTTTTATCGTATATATACAATTACAAATTGTTTCCACCACAAACGAGCTTTTTTGAACTTGACCTTGAAATGGCCTTGAAATGACCTTGAAATATCTTTGAAATGACCTGATACGGACAAACTGACTGGGCTCAGTGACCCCAAAAACCTACATATATCCAGGTTAAGTGTCAGAAACTTGATTAGTTACTTTGTAAACCTATGATTTACTACATGGCTTTTTTGAAATTATACCTTGAATTGATTTCCACGCTGGCTAGAAGAAGGCTTCTCGAGATCCCGTTTATGGTGAAAAGAATTAGTAATTGTGTGTATGTGTGTGTGTGTGTGTGTGTGTGTGTGTGTGTGTGTGTGTGTGTGTGTGTGTGTGTGTGTGTGT
>JAYJLV010033484.1:0-27466 GCA_036873485.1 Torymus texanus | reverse complement strand
ATTTATTTTTTTTTCTACCTTATCACTTAATTATCCTTCTTCCAATTAATCTTCAATTTGAGCTCACATCAATCGATAAGTATGTAATTCCAAATAGACTCTGTAAAATTATAAATAAAAATCTTTCTAAAATAAAGCTAAGTTACCATTTTCGCATTGAAATCAAGAAACTTACAGATCCATTTACAAAAGAACCAACATGATAAATCTCAAATCGAACGCAACGCTGTCAATTGCCCTCTGATTGATCAATTTTATAATATAAAATGTAGCCTTTTTCACGTTATTCGTTTGTACAAAATACATATGAGGTCAAAGTTCAAAGTACGCAGAACCACGTCAAGCGATCTCTTTAAAATGCGCACCGCGCGCTCTCTAATGCGCGTTCCGTTTATTTTTACACACCTATATATATACCGACTAAAGCTACACCGTTGAACAGAAGCGAAAGCAGCACTTCTACTTACAAGACATTGCCGCAGCCGCCGTAACTGACTGCGCCACATTCAACCTTCCGCGGACATAAATCAAATGATAAAGCGAACGCACGCTGCACGCCTCGCTTTATCTGAGATGCAAGGCGGCTCTGTTCCTCGAAACCCCGCCGGAATCGCGCAGCAATAATTCTCACGAGAAATTTCAGCTCTCCGCCAGTGTCTGTGTGTATATACATATATACACACACACATATACGTAAAATTCACGCGACTCCTGCGCAGCTCACCTACACATCCACCTACATATATATATATATATATAAATAAGTACACATACACACGATTCCTGGTAAATCCACACCCATGACTTCTTTCTCTCGTCTTCTTTCTCTGCGCGCAAAGAGAGCTGTAATCCCGCGAAACGACTCTTGATTACCGGCCTCGCGCCTGAATGCACGGCTTACTACGCGGGAAAGAGAAAAAGAGAAAAGGTTCGTAACAACCCTGACGACGACAGCGACGACGCCTTTTCTGTACGCTTCCAATCTTTTTTCTTACGCGCGCACGTGTAAGTATAAAGTACAGAGAGAGAGAGAGAGAGAGGGACAGAGAGGGAGAGGCTCTTCTCGTTGCGCAGGCTTTAATTTCGCGCGCGAGCTTTGAAAGATGGCGACGACGAGTATAGCGCGCGATGCTTTGCCCCGAGCGGGAAAGTCGTAATAACGGACGAGGTCTTTAATGGTGAGCGAATGAGGCGGGAGAGAAATGTATGGAGATGAGAAATAAGAAAGAGAGAGAAGAGGGGGGAGGATGGTGAGGTGAAAGGGTGGACAAAGAAAGGATCCCATTTGATCGGGCTCGCGAAGAAAATAAATATGCAAAGAGGAAGACTCGATTCTGTCTCTTTTCTTCGCGAAGACATGGAGCTAAGAATGGAATGGAACTTTTTTTTTGTATTAAGAGAAATACAGCTTGCAATTGCATTCATTACTTCGTTACAGGTGTGATAAATATAAAACAGACGGCAGAGTACGGAAAAGAATATTCAAGATTTACACAAGTGCTTTGAATATTGATGAAGTTTGTTTTTTATTGAAATTTTCCTTTAGTTATTGCGATTCATCATTAACTTTAATCATGAGTTGTTCTATAATTTGAATAAGTAATACAAACCATTCTTGCAAAAACGTACGCACAATACTAAAATACATAATATAAAGTTTTTACGTTAATGCGTAAAAACAGCTGCATTGTAATTACATTATATACGTCTCTGCGCAGTAATACTACATTTTATAACTTGTATTTATAGACTGAATCACGTAATTAATCAAATTCATCATACATATTCCAAAGCTCCGTTGAAATAATGAAAGACAAATTTTACGCGTTGTAATTTATATTTAAATAAAGTGATTGCTTGGTTTTTAATCACATCCGCAGACATAAAACAAAGTAAATTAATAAAAGATATATACACACACACTCTTGTAAAATAATGCATTCAACATAGTTCAAACTTGTATCTTTTTTAACCCCCCAACAAACTACTTGAATTAAAATTTATCTGCCAACTGTGAAAACGGCACTTGCACTGTGCGAGAAAGCCAAATTAATTCCACTCGGTGCAAGCCATTTACCGCTTTTCTCATTAAGTACACGCTTAAACCCCGTTACACGGCCATCGCCGAAATCGTCTCTCTAAAATAAAATCCTCGTGAAAATGAATAAAAGTTACATCAAGCGCGCCAGCCACTCAACCCACCTCACTGTAACAGCCAAATAGCCGTTTTCCCGAACGCGAAAAAGCTCTCGCGATCGACACGGCACACAGTGAATTTCCGACAAAAAAATACCCTTTCTCTCTCTCTCTCTCTCTCTCTCTTTCAATACACCGCTCTCCACACACCATTTGTACTGCACACCTATATACCTGCGGGGCACGCGTCTCGCAGTTAATTGAATTAAATTGAACGCGATCCGGGTATCCGAGATGCAGATTCCGCGCGACCCAGATCGTGAACGTTTTACGAGAGAATGAGAGAGAGGGGAGGGACGTGAATGCCACTGCAAAGCTTTTGCTAGAAACGTGTGAGAAGAATGAAAACGTCGACGGTGCGACGGGAGAGTGGAGAATGAGAGGCGAGGACGGAATGAGACGAATCTATTGGTTAGAGGGAGAGAGGAAGGCGTATGCTTTTTTCTCCGGCTGTTTCTGTTGCACGTTTATATTGTGCGATTCGACGTCGACGGGAATCGAAGAACAGTATAAATGATTTTAAGAGAGTAATACTTTTTTTCTCTTTGTTCGCAGAGGAAAGAAAAGAATAAATTTTAGAACTGATGTTTCTATGCGAATAGATATATTTAGATGAATTGGTTCATTGTGTGGTTTATTATTAGAGAAAATTACTTATTATAGGATTCTTTATATATAAATAATTCAAAACTTTGAGAACTTCGTAATGATGACTTACCCATATTATATATTATCGTTATTAAAAAAAATTATTCCCACCTCAACCCATTACAATAATTTCCCTAAAATATACACATATCCCCTCTACCTCCATAAAGTCTTCACCATTTCAATCAAAATAGCTATACATGAACATGTTGATGGTATTTCAGGGGAAGCCGACATGGCGAAGCAAATGGCGGTAAGCCAATCAAAGTGATGCTCCTAGGACTGGAGAAAGTCGGCAAAACAGCGCTCATCTATCAATTCCTGTACCAGACGATACCGGAGAAGTATAAGGCAACGGTCGACGACACGCATTACGCTACATTCAACGCGTCCAAGGAACGTAAGATCGTCTTTGAGATTCTCGACACATCGGGTGCCCTCGAGTTCCCGGCTATGCTCGATCTCTCGATCAAGCAGTACGACGTATTCGTACTCGTCTACGACGCCAGCAATCCCAGCACTTTTAAAAAAGTGACCGAGCTTCGCGAGCAGATAATGCGCACGAAAAACAAACCGCCCATCGTCATCGTTGCGAACAAGATCGATCTCTGCAACGATGAGAATATGGTAAGCGATTTAGTGTAGTTACATTATATGTATACAACGTGTATCTATGTATATATATATATATATATATATATATATATAAAGTTTTATTATGTATTACTATTAGTGTATAACCGCATATAATTAATAATTACAGGGTGTCGCATTTTAAATTACGCACCTGAATATCTCGTCAGGGAAGCAACCAATCCAAAAATAACCCTAACAAAAGTTGTTGGGTTTGGAGGGGAACACACAATTGTGATCTTCAATTTAACCTTGACGTTTACCTTCAAGGTCATTTGAAGGTCAAATCTAATTTTTTACATAGGCACCCCTATTTTTTATTCCGAATTCGGAAAGAGAGCAAAATTTTACATTCAGATTGGTACTTGAGATTCTTCCTTGGAATGACTTTCAGAGGTTATTGTAATGACAAAGCATGAGAGCCAATAATTCAAAAGTAAACCTAACAAAAATTATCATGTCCGGAGGGGGACAACCAATGGAGTACTTCAATTTGATCTTGACATTGACCTTCAATGTCATTTGAAGGTCAAATCTAATTGTTTAAACAGTGGCTCTCATCTTACGCGATATTCAGGTCCATAATTTAAAATGCTTTGTCATTACAATAACCTCTGAAGATCATTCCAAGGAAGAACCTCAGTACTAATCTGTACGTAAAATTTTGCTCTCTTTCCGAATCCGGAGTCAAAAATAGGGGTTCCTATTTAAAAAATTAGATTTGACCTTTAAATGACCTTGAAGGTAAAGGTCAAGGTCAAATTGAAGGTCACCAATGTGTGCCCCCCTCCGAACCCAACAACTTTTGTTAGGGTTATTTTTTAAAGGAGTTACTTCCCTGGCGAGATATTCAGGTGTGTAATTTAAAATGGAACACCCGGTATATGATCTGGTTTGGTAACGGATAAATTTAACGAAATTAGAGTGATTTTTTTCATTTGTAAAAAATGTTTATCTTTTTTTTCTGTAAAATAATTTATATGCAGTTTAATTTGTGTTTCACAAATAAATAAAATACTTTAAAATTATAATTAAAAGCAAATAGAAAACATAATGAATGAGGCGAATAATAATAATAATATTGACAAGTTAAAGTAATTTTCGTTCCACTATTTATATAACATGCACAATTGAAAAGTAGTGTGCGAGTATAACGTGAGAAATAATTACGAAGAAAATATTTCTCACATAAAGTAAAGTGTACATTAAACAAACGCTTTATTATGATTTACCGTGCAAGACTTTCATAGAAACTTTTATGAACTTCATTTTATTATTTTTTAATTAGTACCAATTTCATAAGGTTTTTTTGGTACCTATACCTGTAATTAAAAAGTATTATAATAGTTTTTCATCCTTTTCTTTTATACTCTTTATATGAGCTAACAAAAAATTCACTCTTTAAATTTTACTTTACACCTAATAACATTATTTCGTTCGCTCTCCTATTAGTATCTAACTTTTTCAACTTCAATATGAAATTTTATTAAAATTACCTGATTAACATTACACACAGTATTAAAAAGCAACAAATATATACACATTACAAATATTAAAATCCAAGTACAAACATTTTCTAAATTACAATTTCAATTCAGAACAATCCAACGCTCTACCAAAACAATAACAATTAGCCATTTTTCCATTTCGAGTTTATTAGTTTACTATACGCGTCGCTGCATATTGCATCTCAAGGCTTAAACGCCAGGAGTGCTGTACTCTCTTGGCGCGCACATAACAGACCCGCAGCCACGCGCTCGCGGTGTTCGGCTTAATGGCTCGTTCGGCAAATTGAGCGAATGAGCTTTGTCTCTCTCTCTCTCTCTCTCTCTCTCTCTCTCTCTCTCTCTCTCTCTCTCTCTCCCTCTCGGCGAGGTTCGCGTGTTTGCTTTGATCCGATATATACAGTGTGCACTCGCGTGTGCCTGTGAGAATTATCTGTAAAAGGAAATTACGCACTGCTGCGAATGTCTCTCATATTCTCTCTCTATCGTGCACATGCAACCGCGCCTGTACGTTCCTATGCGCGAATCCTTGCGGCTTCTATCTGCGCGCCGATACGCGAATCATGATTATTATCCTTGTTCCAATGGTATTATACCGAAGTAACGGGTAATTAATTCTTTCTAGAATGGAACTGTAGTCGAGTGATTTCGAGTAGATAACCCTATTCTGGGATATGTGTATTATTATATGTGTGAGAAAATTGTAGGACTGCTATAGGATATAATGGTACTCTTTTCCCGTATGTAAGCTAAGAGATTCATCGAGCGAAGCATTAGCTTTTAATGCGATAATTAACGGTTATCAGTTGATTTAGCGTTTGAAAAGTTTTAAATTATTGTTATACCGTACAAAGATAGACGTAACATCAAAATTTATTTTCTCAAAAAGAAATAAAAAAACATGTTTTCCACCATAAAATTTTTTTTTTTTTTTTCTATAAAATTTTGGGTATCAACTTTTTTATTATCGCGTAAAACCTTTTTTCACTACTAACGAAAATTGATACTCAAATTTTTATTTTTATTTTTTCACAAAATTCTACACTATTTTTAAAAAACTTTTTTTTAACTTAAAAAAGAAAACATGCAAATAAATAACGATAATCATGAATTCTTTCAACTTTCGCAAAAATAAAAACAATTATATAATCAATGATTTTGCAGGAGGAGATCCAGAAGAGCCGAGACATCGTGGTAAACGAATGGTGTCACGGCTTCGTCGACGCCTCAGCCAAGGAGAACCGCAACACAATGAACGTGTTCCAGGAGCTGCTGAAACAGGCGAACATTGAATACGACCTGCGGCCTGCCCTGAACAAACGCCGCCAATCATTACCGCCTCCTCAGCACAATTCACGCGCGAGCATCGCTCACGTGTCGCTGTCACAGGCTCAGCTTCAGCATCTCGAGCAAATACGCGAGAGTTCGGAAAGGAGTTCGGACAAGGGTCGAAACTCCTGCAGCGTTTCGTAAGCGCGCCTACCACGATGTGCTGCTGTTGCGCGCGCACGACACGCGTTGTCATCGCATTATTATCATTATTAACATTGTAATAGGGATGTGTATATCTGCCCCGCATAGGGATCTTCAAGAAGGAGAGAAACACACCAAAAAAAAAGAGAGAGAGAAAGATTAATAAAAATATGCGCTCGAAGTCAGCGCGTGCGGATAACGGGAAGTGAGGTGGAAAAAATGAGATGTTTTTTTCCTCCTGTTCACCTCCAATTGATAATATGTGAATCATGGTGAAAATTTTGCGGGATATGCAATATTGACATAAACATACACGTATACGCTATACACATACACACACACACATACACATACACATATACAGACATACTTGTTCTCAAGATCTCTATGCTGTCGTTTATTTATTGATCCCAAATCCCCCGAATTGCTAGTTATTATACCATTAGTCGCGTTTTCAAATTTTTTACCTCGACGACGAGAATATAAGTATGTATCTGTTCAGTGGCGTTGGGCGATCGTGAGCGATATATAATATTAAACAAAACAGAAAAAAAAAAATCGTAAGCTGACTTGCTATAGAAATGCACGAGTGATTATGGCACTTGCGTATAACTATCCTCAACTTATGTAAAACGCGTAAATTTAACGAACTTTTTTCGTATACTTGTAATGTTACTTTTGAGTTATTCGAAACCATGATTTGTGCCGAGTCTCACTCGTGCGAAAAACTGGCTCGCATTTTACTGTTTTCGAGTAGCAAAGAAGGTGAAATCGATGCGACACGGCATTTCCTTGTTTTATATATATATAATAAGTATTGAAAAGGATCATCATTGTCATGGGGATTAGACGATTTTAGATTGTATAATAAATTTCGCGATAAAAATAAATGATTATAAGTAATTAACAGATGATTATTTACTTATACGTAGCTATTAATATTGTACTATAACAGAATTACACTGTAAAAATATTTGTTACTGCAGTTTCAAGAATTATTTCAGTGAATTTATATGTATGGAACTATTTTCAGTTTTTAAAAATCACTTTATTAGAGTTATAAATTATTACTTATGTAATATTTTAAAAGAAAAGTTAACTTTTCGAAAAAAGAATAGTTCTTTTATGTATTCAATTTGTTGAATAGGTAGAACTACTAAGAAATTGAAAAAAAAAATAAAATAAAATTTATTGCAACTATAATAATTGTTTTATATGATTAATATATCTGGCAAATAAAGATTGTACTTACAGTAGCGAAGAGATTTCGATACAAACAGCGCTCGTTAAAAATACTTACATGTTACTTTAACGTATTTGTCGATAAAGAAAAATGTTTAGACCAGTAATTGGATTGCGTCGAAAAGAATGTTCGAAGCACGGATAATATACAGATTAAAGGGCTTTTATTTCTCATTGTACTCATTCAGTTGCAACTACATTTATCATAATACCCCGAATTACTTTTGTAAATATTCACATCAATTAAATATTTTAATTTATATTCGATATTTAAGTGCAAACTACATAAAGGGCTTTAGTTTGATCAACATAAATTTCGTAAATAAAATAAATATAAATGACCTATTGCATTTATTTTTTATTCCACAAATTCTATAAACAATGTTTAAAATTTCTATTTACATCTCCAATTAGAATATAGCTTATAAATAAAAAAAAATAAGATTTACAAATAAAACAATAATATTGTAATGCCCATTTAAGATATGTCTAAACGTTATGTGTACTTTCAAAGAACAGTTTGAAAAATCTGAAATTGATCAACATAAAAATTTGTGACAATTAGTTATGTAGGACAAGAAAATGGGACGCAATAAATATAAAATATTGACAATTACTCATGGGTTGCTTATAACGTTTACGATAAATATCGAATCAAAACCAAAAAGCGTTTTCCCTTTTGTGAATGATACTGTAAATTTTTAAACGTGGTATTATAAAAATGTCATTGTCACTGTAAAACAAACAATCTGAAATATTCAGAAATTTTTCAGCTATATTTATATTTTCTTTCGCTTATTTTGATTCAATTTTCTTAAATGGAATTTCTTAAACTATTAGGAAAGAAGACTGATAATATACACCATAAACAGAGTGGTATTTATAAACAACTGAGCGTGAGTTTAATTCTATAATGCAACAACAAGTGGAATAATATTATTATTTATTTCAAACGATTTTCAAAAGATTAAATATGTTTAATCATTATAATATGTTATAAAACCTATTATCTGCAATGAAAAAACTGATATTATTTTTATTTTCTCAAATAGAAGTTCAACTATATAAATACTCTTCGAAAGCATAAAATTGTAAACATAATTGATGATAAATAAGCATAATAACATATATTGAAAAACTACATATATGTCGAAGCATTAAAATCAATAGTCGTATTAAAATACGCTTAATTATAGAACACAAAAATCATAAAAGACACGTGGTTCAGTGTTTTCATATTAGATAATGATAAAAATAGTTTGCGAGAGTTGTATGTATCTATTCAAAAAATTCAAAAATTTCTGAACGACTTCAAATGAAAATTGTTTGTTCAATCTATTGATTTGAAAATCTACTATATTATACGAATCATTCCCATCCTATATTCCGTGTGAAATAACATCTTCAATAAGTCCCCGAAGTGTGAGTGTAAATACATGCTTTTCGACTCGAAAATACGCAAAACATTAATTGCTAATGTTAATAATTAAAAATATGCCTCATTAAGCACAAGAAGCTGGACTTCTTTAAACGTCCTCTCAAAGAGCTATATATTTTTAAGGAAAAATGTCACATATTATCGCGCCTCAAATAATAATCCCGACATTAATCCAACCGTTAATTTAAATTAAAAAACGGGTAAGTAAAGCATCTATTACCGCAATTAACTAGCAAAGGCCTAATGACACGAATACAGAATAATAAAACTAATATCACCGTTCCCAAAAAATAAATATTCAGTATAAAAAATGTTTTGACGTTATATATTGAATTATCAGAAATTATAAAACATTACAAAATTTAATAAATTCAAATGAATAAAAATGGGTATAAAATATATTTCATATTTCATTTATCACATATTTTTTGTACCCTTTATTTAATCATTGTAACTTAAGTTACCATATCTATATTATTGTAAACGTGATTTATTTTATATTCGTGTCAAAATTTCAAGCCTCTTGAAATAATTTATTTTGGCGAAATTTTAATCCAATCAAAATTTAAATATCGCTATAGTAAAATATTTAATATACTATATCTACATAAATAACAATTCTAAAAAATACTCATAGTTTTATTTTTTGCACAAGCACTATTTTCCATAAAATCATAAAAAGCGGAATTATTCATTAGAAATATATTATATATACACCAATTAATGCTATAATATATGGCATAAAAGAAAATTTTTTATTTTTATTCAATGAAACGTGAAATTCGCTAAAACCCAATTAACGGTTTTAGTAGACAAATAAATGTTAATTGGTAAAATATTAATGATTGAAATCATCAAATTTGAAATCTTATAAATATCAATGAATAAAAAGAAAAAATTCCATTTTTATGTCAAATTAAAAAATAGTCCAACACAAATCACGTGTGCATATTTTTATAGATAATAGACTTTCAAAACTGTTGAAGCTCCAGAAAATATCATTTTTCGATTCACATAGTGTGTTGATGACAATTCTCTATAACTTGGTCTTTGATGTATCGCAATCTTCAATCGCGTCTATATAAATATAGTTCAAAGACTAAAAGCAAGTGTAAAAAGGCCTTAGTATGCGATAGAGATATTCTTTGTAGTTACGTAGTCCTTTAATCCACAAGTTCTTGTATTCTTATTGAGAAACAATCACTACTTATACAACAACATAAACTTGCGCGGGTATGTATAAAAATCAAACTAATCAAACAATTACTATATTGAAACTTCAGTCGAATAAAATTGATCAATAGTACTCAAAACGTAGTTACGTTCACGGAAAAGTTTACAATATTTCAGTGATTATATATTTTACTTACATACGAATCTATCATTTAACATATATAATTAGTTTCATGCAAAAGAAAAAGGTAAAAATTTTTACCGAAAAATAAGTTATTTGTAGTGCATTAATTCAATAGTAAACTTTCTGAAATAAGCAAGTCTGATAAAATTATAATATGCAACACAATAACATATAATTACTAAGAAAAAAACAATAAATAACAATAAACTTTTGTTTAATAATTATAAATAGAAATTTATTTCTAACATTTTTTGGTGTAAGTGCAAAATTTGTACCAAGGTATAAATGAGATGTTTCACCTTATAAAATCCAATTCTGATTCTCATTCTACTGCTATTTTTAAATATGTGATAACAAAATATAACTCCATATTTATATGGTTTAAATAATATGTGAAAAATAGCTATTGTATAAGGATGTAAAACTACTGATGTCCATCTTTAATTTGTTAGTAAAGTGTAACTATAATTTGATTATTTTTTGTAGTCATTTTAAAAGAAATAAATTCTTTTGTAAATAAATCAATGTTTTTTATTCAATCCTCTTTTTCGCTATAACTTAGAACAAGATCGAGCTATAGCGATTTTATGTTTTTTTTTAAAAGTTTTTAAAAGCATTCATGATTTATGAGTTGGAACGCTAAAAGCATCCGAGTTTATAGACGTTATAATTCTAAAATTCTAAACACGATTTTTTAAAGTTATAAAAAATAATTATTGCAAAAATAAATCGAAATTATGTAGATTATAAAGCATTTAGCATTCTACGCATAATACCATGTGTTTTGAAAATTGGATTTATAAAAAATGCAAACCAAATTTTTTTAAATTTACTAAAGTTTTTATTAAGGTTTTCTTTGAATGATGTATTACTAAACTGTCTATCAAATATGTTGTGAAAATTTAGTAAATTACTTTTATAGCAGTCTATAGATAACTGTTTAAAAAATAAAACAAAAGTTTGATACACCAAACCCAAATAATTTAAATGATTGCTACAAAAATATTATTCATGGATTCATATTTTCGCAACATGGGAGATACAGCCAAGAAGATTACACAAATGTTACGATAAGTAGTTATCATTAGATAACAAAAAATGTTAATTCTAAATTCAAGTTATCACCTTATAATAATAGTTGGGTAGATAAAGATTATCGTACATAAATACAATAATAGATAAAATTGCATTTATATTGTCTTCCAGACTGACTTTGAAGAAAAATAAAATAAATTCTCTGTTTTGTAAATAAAGATATATAGTCTTCTATCTTTAAATAAGATTCGAATTTTCAAATATGTTGATTGTTACTTGAATAGAAATTTCGTGCATAATGGTTAATATTTATTCGAATACTTTTCTAACGTGAAAGATATTAACATTTAAATACGTTTAATTTTCAAAAGTAATTTGTTATTCAAATTTCCTGAACATAGCTATCGAAAATCTATCTCATATATAGAGGTAAGAGTTCAATAGCGAATTTATTCATAGGCATTATGTTCTGTTTAGAAAAGTGCGATATATAAAGATGAGAGGTACGCTGTACAAGCATTTAATACCTCTTTTACAGAAGCAACTTTGGATGCTGTGAAAAAATACTCTCTAAATCGTCTTTTACAAAAAGTTTTTTTTAAATTAAATTAATGATACGCAACTATTTGGCAATAAAGGAATTCCTTTTTGTAAATATAAAAAAAAATATCGGATAAAGCGATAAGCTATATTGATCTGACACAAAGCGTGTCACGGATTAAATAATATATTTTATCAACAATTATAAATTAAAAATTTAAGTACATATATAATGAAAACAATTGCGCATTCCAATGAATTATATTGTTTTTTATATTATTTCTTCTTCTAGAGTGCAGCTATAAATTACAAACTAAATTAAATATTTAAAATTTTGAAGCATGAAAAGAATTTTTTTTTAATTTATTTTGTTCTGCTCTAAAACATTGTAAATATGTATAATAAAAAAAACTGTACAGCATCATAATCTGGAAACTCGAGTTCGGTTAGATGATCAGCACGCAACGTCCAATCTGGCTTATCTCTCGAAAACACTCAACAACACATAATCTGCCAGCACACGCAGTATAACACCCACAAATCATGGGTGTATTATAAATCATTGAAAATCGTTGTAAGGCCGGCAAAAATCCCCACACGTTGTCCAATCGGTGCTCTTTTCCAAACCCCTCTCTACATTCATCTACCCACGCCACGCGGCACCCTTAGCGAGCGCTCGCTCTCTTTCCCCTTCTTTCCTCGCCCATGCGCTCTCACTGCATCTCCCCCCTCTCTTTCTCTCTCAATATCTCGCTCTCCAGCCCGTATTATACGCTCGAGTGCACGAGACTTTAGATACATGTATACACATTATATACAACTGTCGGAGTGTCGACTCGCAGTGGAGTATAGGAGCGATAGACGCCTGCGCGTAAGCGTCGCAAGCGGCTTTTCTGCACGCTTTGTTCGTTTATTCCCTCCCGGCTTTATAGACGCGCGCACTTGCGGACTTAGCGTGTGTGCGTGCATATAGAGACGCAGGCCACATTCGAACGTCATATAGCAGGCGCGCTTTGTTGTGCGCGAAAAATGTGCAAGTTCAGGGGCATCTGCAGCTGTTTCTCCTGATCCGAGACACGCATCACTGCAGTTTCGGACGGGCGCACGCACGCGACAGGATCGCTGCGACCGCAGAAAGAGAGAGCAAGCAAGAGTAGGATAGAGACTATAGAAAGAGAGAAGTCGCCCGACCGCCTCTCGCACTGCAGTTGACGCCGGACACACGCACGCAAACGCACACGCCTGACTGCTGCCGACTTTTTGCCCGGCGAGGAAAAGGAGAAAGAACCAAAGATGCGGGCCATCGTTATTTGTGTATTGTTCCTGAGCCTCGGCAGCTCCGAAACTGAAGCGGATCTTGGCCGTGTTGTTTTTGCTAACGTCGTAAGTACAGAAGTTTTTTCCTTCTTATTTCTCTTGCGCGCAAAAAAGGAAACAGCCGTCGCGGTCTGCTACACACTCGGCACGCGCGCGCGCGCGCTCGGTGACAGGCGAGCGCTCCGTTTTCGAGCTGTTTACATAATGCACCGCGCTTGTGTATAAAAATATACTTTTAAAGGCTGAAAAATATTTCGACTCACCGTTTGCTTTGTTCGTATCTTTATTGTTGCGGTATTGCGTCTTATTTTTTTTTTTTTTTAATATATGATAGCGGACGCTTTGTTACCTGACGCGGGTGCGCAGCGTCAAGCGAGCGAACGAGCAAATGCCAGCGATAAGATTTCTCCTATTCAGACTGTTATGCAAATAATGTATGCCATGTAGCCTTGAAACACGGCCCCTGATCTTCGGTTTCACTTTCGTTTTCGCTTGGTGAAAGTGTGTCGGTTACTTCATACTTAACAGATTATTAGATGCTACACTGTTTCATATATAAGAACGAAAACATATGTATGGATTTTTTGCAGTAAATTGAAAGAATAAATTAATAATTTTATTTTACAGCTATTTAGACATGGAGACAGAACGCCTATTGACCCTTACCCTAATGATCCATACCGTGACGAATCTCTGTGGCCTGTGCCATTTGCTCAACTCACTAATGTAAGTATATACTTTTTTTATAAACAATGATGATAAATCATTGATAAGAAAGTATGAAAGTAAAATAAAATTTTTCTTTAATTGGCAGATTGGAAAACATCAGCATTTAATGTTAGGCCGTTGGCTCAGAAATCGCTATGCTCATCTACTCCCACAAAATTACTCCTTGTATGATGTTTACATATTAAGCACAGATGTAGATAGAACATTGATGTCAGCGTTGGCCAATTTAGCAGGTCTTTATCCTCCAACTGGTGATCAAATATGGGATTTAAAGAAATGGATGCCTATACCTGTTCATACTATTCCTGAAGTAGATGATAATCTTATAGGTGTAAAAAAGTTTTGTGATAAATATAGCTATGAACTACAGAGAGTATTAAATTCTCCAGAAATGAAGAAGCTAGATAAAGAATATGCAGGATTGTATAAATATTTAAGTGAAAAAGCAGGCAGGAGTATACATTCTTTAGAAACGGTGGAGTTCCTTTATAACACGTTATCTATTGAGGTATGATTTATTATAACTGTAATAAATTTATGACATTAACAATATAAAATTTTAAATTATAATTCTATTTTTATTTTTAGGAATTATACAATAAAACTTTACCAGAGTGGACCAAAAACATATATCCAGATAAAATTAAACCATTGGCTGAAAAAAGTTTTATGATCCCAGCGTACAATAAAATTCTTCAAAGGCTAAAAACAGGTTAATATAGAGTAACTAAATATTTTTCAAATGTAACTATTACGAAAAATTACATTATTATACTTATTTGTCAACAGGACCCCTCTTAAAAGATATGATTGAGCACATGAAATTCAAATCTAAACATGCTTTAACACCTAATAGAAAAGTATGGATTTACAGTGCTCATGATGAAACTGTAGCTAATATGTTGATGACATTAAATTTATTTGAACCTCATTGTCCACCATACGCTGCAACAATCCTTATAGAGTTAAGGATAAATGCGCAAAATGAACATGTAGTTACCGTAAGCACTTTTAAGTTTTTTCTATTAAGTTGATTAATACAGCACTACGGCTAGGTCTGTATCCCTGTATCTAAAATTATTAATTAATGTTTTAATATTTATTGTTAAAGGTTTTCTATAAAAATTCAACTGGAGAACCAACTTTAATGACACTTCCTGGTTGTATTTCTGCATGCCCATTAAATCAATTCATCAGTCTTACAAAAGATGTTATTCCAGAAAATTGGGATCGTGAATGTTTATTAGACTTTGAGAGGTATCAATTCAATATAAACGCTACTGCTATTATTGGTATGTAAATTATTCATTTTTAAATTTTTAAAATAAAAATAAATTTAGATATTTTTCTATAAATTTTTAAGTAATTTTATAATATTGTTTCATTAAATATATTTTTGTTTTCCAGCAATTTTGACATCATCAATATTAATGCTGATTCTTCTTGTGATGCTTATAATTGCATTTGTTTACTGGCATTATAAAAGAGAACATAATCAGTATTATTCAAGATTATCAATGGATGGAGCATAAATATCCAGAAATCTCTATATTTTGGAATCATCGACTGAACATTTTTATACCTAAATTTATATTGGCATAAGTTAATCTGTTGAAGTTAAACTAATGAATTGTTCGTTAAATTCAATATAATCATGGAAGAACGCTTTTAACGTTCATGCGCCGACTGAACTTTACCAAATAACCTTGTTACCTGTTCCACAATAGTGCAGCATTCCATGTGATAAAATACAAATATATATTTATATATTTGTTAAATTATTGTTTCTGCACTTTGTAACTGCAGCGCAAACGAAGCTCGATGAAACATAATAAATATTTGGTAAACTATTTTAGATAAGCATAGTACAAAAGAAATTTATGTATACAAATGCGGTTTAAATGTTATGCAAATTGTAGAAAAAAAATTGCGGTAAAGCAAAAATCACAAGTTTTATGTGCCATTTTACGACTAAATGAACTACATCTCGCATTTAAATATAATTTATAATAATTGAATTATAAAAAATGATGATCTAATAAAAAATATTTTTTATGAATTATGAATTTAAATACTAAAAGGAAATATTTTTAATATTATTGTAAATACAAAAAAGCTTATAGATACATAAATTATGTAAAAATCGTTATTCAAACAGATGGTTAAATTTAACATAGAAATTTATCCTCTGTACTTAAGTGAATATAGTTCATATATCTTAGACTAGTCTTTAATTATTGTAGGTACATGTGATTTTTATTTACTGCAGGACAGCACATTGAACCTAACATAAGTTGAATTATGTTACTATGTTAAGTTTTATTGAAGCATTTTACTGTTTCAACTGTGATAAGAGTTTTAGCAAAGGATTTAAAATAATAGATTTTATTTCACCAACATATAATATTCAGGTATTATATTTTATAAAAATTTTGAAGGTAACTAGCTTATTGAATGAAGTTGCACTTATTTTTAACGATATAACAACAAAATGTTTCAATTTATACGAAAATCATGTATTGTCACTTTAAAATAAAGATATATTTTTATGAAACTTAAAATGAAAAATTTATTTATCCTATGTAACAAAATATTTTTCAGATATAAAAAATACTATAAAAACATAAAATATTCAGCAAAGAAAAATGTATTCTAAATACCTAATAAATGTACAGTTTTAATTTTTTTTAATATATATTTTAATTTTGTTAGATACACGCAATTTCGAAAAGAAAGACAAAAGATATAAAAACATTTCAAAATCCTTAGTCACATACTCTCAAACTTTATTAGCTGTATGTACAATACGTATATAAAATATCTTACAATAAAAATATCATCTTTCGTTTAAAAAATCCTTTTTACAATCGTCATGAGAAAGAGTGAAAATCTTATGCTTTGAGTCATTGTAATGCAATATCGTCCATAGAGAATGCTCGATTGTCAGCAGTGTACGTTGGATTCTTTCTGCAAAATAATCGTGTTTTAGAATCTATATAAGAATCTTCATTTCAATGTTTCTTATGCTGAAAATATTAATTAAAATTTTTTTTTTTACTCATACATGTTCTATCGAGTATCTACAAAAGCTTATATAGCTATAGCATAAAAAACATTTTACTTTTTATATGTAAAATTCGTTAAATCAAAAACAAAGATATCTAGAAATAATAATTTATTATTTTAAAAAAATACATAAAAGCTATAAATCAAATAAATATCATAATAAAAGAAAAATATACATAAACAAGCTTAAATCTCACCTGTGTTGTAGCATTATATCCTCAGCAACGTTTGCTCATACTTTTTGTAAGTAATAATAAGAAAAGTGCAGAGAGAAAATAAAAGATTGTTAGTAATTTGTCATAAAGGTAAAAGATATAGTAAAGAATTAATGATAGAAAAATCTCGTTGAAACTCGGTTTATGCATAAGATAATAATTATTAAGCAATACTAAATCAGCTATGGACTTGTAAAAAGAAGTTTCAACGTGATTTTTATATAAAGTTTTGTATAGACATACAATAAACACTATGACACTACACACACGTGTTGAAAAAGAAGACAAAATTCTGATATAAAGCTTGTGCCCATGTACTTTGTTTAATTATATCATGACAAGAAATAAAGAAACTAAGGAAAAATGATAATAATTTGCAATATTTTCTAAGACAAAATGTGATAAAAGTAAAAGCAAAATATTAACGTGAATAATGCTTATGAAAATTTTCTCCTGAACATATGCGAAACTAGATAACAATTCTATTTAAAATTAAACGTTTTTCCAAAATAATTTAACATAACTATTGACAATATATATCGATTGAGATTAATAAATAACACACCGTAACGGAAAAAATAATTATTCAGTAAAAATTTGATGGCAAACACTGACCAATGCAGACTTACGTACCAATGGCACTATGAAGACAACGTGACAACGGATGACAATGAATTTCTGATTCCTATATGGTTGCATTCGTAATTATAATAACGAGAGAGGATATAGATCTTTCGAGCCTTCAGGCTCGAACTTCCAGAGACGTTTCCGACGTGTTGTGGAAACTACGCAAGTGGACAAATAATTGCACATTATTAAATATGGACATAATTTTGTTGCACGCTAAACAACCATAATCGTCTAACATTGCTACTTTCACTACACTCTTGCTTTCTACAGTAAGACTATACGAAATTTAAGATTTTTCATTATATTCGCTTATTACTTATTATTTCTAATAAGAAATGTCCTAATCGTAAAATATGCCTTAATAAGGCGCTCAGCAGTCTGTTTTAGTACTAATTCGACATTTTTAGTGTATAAATGATCTTGTAAACCATTTATCTATTTTATGCGACTTTTATATATTAATCTATTTTATGCGGCTTTTACGTCTTTATTATTATCGTTTTTAGGAATTTAATTAATTTAACCATAGTTTATTGATGTATACGTTGGTGAAATTGTGTAGTTGTGCAGGTTTCTTGATAATGTTTTTTGTATGCATGTTATTAAAATAATCTCTACGGAATTATAAATCGAACGAGCCTACTTCCCTTTTTTATTATACCTGTAAAATCATTCCACTATTACCGTGTTTATTTATTGAAACTTAACGATTCAATTTTTTTATTAATAACGAAGTATGTATGTTAATTGATAAAACTGCTAAACTAGCTTTCTTATATCGTTACTCAATTTCTACGTATTTTAATTTTGCAGAAAAAGCGCATTTACTAGTTATTTTTCATTTCAACGAGTCAGTTAGCTGCACCAACACCGTCCACGTGTAAGTAGCTGATAAAATTTTAAAAACTGCAATTTTTCACATTTTTCCGTATTCCTTGAATATTGACTGTGCAGAATTTGCTACGCCGTACTTATCAAGTGTTCATACGTGCGTGTGTCGTATCGTCTCACAATTTCTTGCAGACGAAATAGTTCTATCATGAATAAATATAGCCACTCGAGTGTTAGAAAAAAGTATGGCAGAGATTCCAAATTTTATTAATAAAAAACTTTCCCTATAAATCAGATTAATGACATTGAAATATAATATTTGAATATGATTTATATAATAATTTAAAAAATAATTATTTATTTGTACTAAATTTGGAGATATATGGAAAAAATTTTAGGATAAAAGGAATGTGTGAATTTTCAGTTTTTAAATTTCCATTATCCATAAACAGAAAAATGAAATATGTTGATTATGAATGTAATGTTCTTTTCCCTCATCTTCGTTCATTATTCATGTAGATTAATTCATTTCTTCACCAGGAGGCGATAACAACATCGGCGTTACGCACCTTTTGTGCACATGATTAGTTCATTTTCTAAATTGCACGGATTTCTTTATATTATAGTGTTCTTAGTTTTATGAAATGAGCAGTTACGTTTTGTATAAAATATTTTATAATTTTATGATAAAAGCATGATATAAAATGATATTTATGACTGTTTAGTACAATAATATAATAATTTTCTTAAAACAACCATTAGCGCAATAAATATGTTATTCTTTTTTTTTTATCAGTATGACTTGAATATACAAAGAAGGATTTTATTAGTATAATGGATTTTACGCAAATAGGTTATTCACATAACAAATAATAACATTACTTCTATATTCGCATGACTTAAACATAATCTCTTTTCATGATTTGAAGAAAAATCAACACATTTCATACAATTTCATCAATCACGCCCATGAATCTTTTCAAAATTCCTATAAATATAAATATAACATACTTCTTTTATAAATATTTCGTTTTCGAAATAACATCTGCATACAATAAAATACGGGAGAACAATTAAATGTGATTTGGACATCCTCCCTGAGGTAGAATATTTGATTCTACATCCTAAAATTAAATTACTTGCAATTAACCGAGCTCGAGTATTAATTGCTTCAATTGAACTTTCAATCGGTTGTGCACTTTGTTATTGCACATAAAAAATATTGCACCACAACCTTCACCACATTTATAAAAGCAAAAGCAAATGGTCAAAGTTCACATTCAGTTTACATTAAAAGCCAGTCGACAGACTATTCTGCATTTCTTCGACCGTCCAACACTTCTAATCCAAAATACGATCCCATACCGTTGAAACATTTTATGTTTAGCAGATATGGTGTGCTTGTATTTATATTATCGTGTTAAAATGAATATGTGCGTATAAAAATATTTTAAAAATTTCCTTTGTTTTTTTTCTGAGTATTTTGGCAAAATCATTGACTATCGTCATCCATTGGCCTTACCTCGAGTAAACTACTGGATTCGTCAATCCAAAACTTGTCTCAACAGGACCACCCACATATTTGGCGATTAACTAAAATAAACGAAAAAAGGATAATGTCAAATATGAAACAAAAAACGGAATCGTAAATTAAATCTATAAATTCATACGAACCGGATATCTATTGAGAGAAGTTGCTCCCATACTGATAGCCATGTGTATGACAAGGTACAAACAAAACAGTAAGTATAAAACAGCAAATATGGCAATTGCTACAATTATCTCTACCCTGTAAGTCGGATCATCCGCGACCATATCAGACACCGTCTGCGATACGAAGTAAATGTTAATCGATATGACTAACAATGATAGCGCAGTGGCAACAATTTTATTAAACCTGTAAAAAAAGAAAAGCCGTCAGAAAAGATTGCTTATATTTAACAACTAAAAATCTTTACTTTCAGTTCATGCAAACAACACTTACAATCCATTCTTGAACTCTCCCATAATCTGTACACTGCTGGTGAAGGCAATCGTGGGCAGAGCGGCGAATGGCAGCTGAAGACTCATAACAGCATTGAGAATGTCATTCATGCCGGTGAGATCGTTGATCTGGGCGTAGAAGGCGACGAAGAATGTAGGCACGATAGCAATGGTACGGGTGAAGAGGACACGCTTCCACCTAGCCCACTGAAGATTCAGGAAACCCTCCATGGCGAATTGGCCGGCGTATGTGCCCGTCATCGTAGACGACTGACCAGCGGCCAGGATACCAATGGCCCAGATTACCAGGGCGGCGTAGCCAAACTGACATCCCAGAAAGATACCGCCCTTGTAAAGATCGGCATCGAACGGATTCGTGTTGTTCTGCGAATAATAAGTTTTTTATTAAATTAACGGTTTTAGTAGAATTATTTTTCGATTCTTTTTATTTTTTAGTTATACTATCTTACCTTAAATATTTCAGTTCCTTCCGTGAAGTTATTCATTTGGCAAAGGTCGTACTAGAAATGGATAAAATATTATTACACTACGTATGCTGGCATGAAAATAAAAAAGAAATTATAAAATAAATTACGACAAAATAATTTTGAAAGTTGCATTTTTCACTTACGACATCAGCGTTAGTCTTGTTGAACAATCCATGAGCGAAAACAGATACGACGAAAACGTTAATCACAAAAGACACGAACAGAGCAATTGAGGCCTCGGTAAAGTAATACAAATTTGCTTCTCGAACTTTACTAGGTTGCCTCCTATCGATATCTCGAGACTAAAAAAAATAAAAAGTGCATCCGTTAGTAGTCTTATCATTGAATGGAGGTTCAAATGCTATTGCTCTATAATAGTATTAAATAATGTTATTTAGAAAATAATAAATTTAAAGATTGAAATAATTTTTCTTATTTTAAAGTAAACACTAAATATTAATATTTCTCAGAATATAAAAAGATAAGTATCCTAGTCGTCAAATTTTTTTATTACAATATGAACTGGAGTTTTATCGCTTTAACATATAAATTGGCGTTACAGTTACAATATCATTTTCTTTTCCTCATATTTTACTACTCCAGATAACTCAAGACCGTAATAAATAAAACTTGCTCACAAGGAATATTTACTCGCTTGAATCATTAATACAACGTTTGGTTTTGCGCCGCACGCAAAGATATTTCCTCTTTCGTCTCACCTTAACAAGTGCGCTATGCAGGTACAAATTATGAGGCATAATGACGGCTCCGATGACACCGACAGCCTGCAGAAGAACGCTCGTATCACAGTCCTCGCACCACGGGATGAACATTCCCTTGATAACTTCCATTTGTGGTGGTTCAGACACGATGTACTACGAAAAAAATGAGAATTAAGCATTAATACGACGGTGTTCTCTTTTTTCTTTTTATACATCATGGTATCACGCGTTTTATTGTTTTACGCAATGATGCACGTTATATATACCTCATATCCGAACGTCACGGCCATGACTGTGATGAGGAAGCCGAAGAACAATTCCAACTTCCTTAGGCCATATTTGTCCAAAAATAAAAACGTGAAGGTGTCGACTACGGTGAGCAGTACACCACCGTAAATTGGAAGCCTGTTTTGAAAAATAATTATCATTTAAAATTTGCCAAATAACATTGATATATAGCTTTCCACTAAGCAAAATATTTCGCTTGTTTTCTATAATATTATTAATAGGTCTAAATTTTATCTAACATGTATATATAAGTAAACTGTCAAATCGATATCATCTAAACTTTGATCGTATCAATAAGGATAAAACGCGATTAAATAGACCACGCACATTCTCTGATCAAACAAGAAAGCTTGCCCAATCGATGTAAAATCTAACGATGTAACGATCTAAACCTCCGAGACACTGGCTAAGTACACCTGCGACTCGCCGCGACTTCGCGTAATTTTCTATAAATTGTCATATATAATCATCATCATCTCTGTCATACACTGTAATCAGAACCATAAAAACCGATAAAGAAAAAATAAAGAACATCTTCCGATGCACGTAAATAGAAGCGACCCAAAAACGACCAAAGGCCTTTTACTTTATCATCATCGTCGTCGGGCAGTCGACGTGCGATAACGTTAAATCGCGATGCGATATCGATCGCGCCGACAAGCTGCCGCTACCGTATATTTATTACACAAGTACGTCATCGAAGCGTTCCTCTCTCTCTCTCTCTCTCTCTCTCTCACCTTTTATTCGTGAGAAGATAGAGGGCGATGGCCGTGCCTATGACCTCCTGCATGTCGCTACCGATGATCGCAATCTCGATCATAATCCAGAGTATCAGTCTAGGAACTTTCTTGTATTGTCGGTAGCACATTTCGGCAAGATGAAGACCGGATACGACTCCGAGACGGGCGCTTAGCCTTTGCATCACGAGGCCGAGTATCGTAGCGCTCAGTAGTACCCATAATAACTGTAATACGAATATTATTTCTTGTTTATTAGGTATATATGTATAGGAAAATTAGTTTAATGAAGGAGGTTTTAGTGTGGTCGACCTTGGAGAATCAATTTGTTGTTAAAATTGCTAGATTTATTGTTTGAAAGAAGAAATATTGTTTTTTTTTTTCATTACAGGTCGTTAACATATTTACTGCCTCGTCTTAATGCATGTTTACATTTTAAACTTCAAACGAAAAACTGCAGACAAGTTTATCGCAGTAATATTAGTCATAGCAGTTTTAACAAGCTATTTGCAAGCATTCATGCCGGTTCCTTGAATACTATGCATTATTCAGATAATTATTAATTAGCTATCAGTAAAAAGTCATTAAGAATTATAAATAATCTAATAAGTATATTTCATTTCACTGAAATCATTTTCCACTGAACACAAAGTAAAAATATCATATCACTGCGTTAACCTTAACCCGGTCATTCACTGATGCAAGTGCACTTTACAAACAATTACCACACATCGTTGTGTATTTAATAAACATATATACATATTTACCTTATATCTTGCAACTACTCCAGATTGCAAATCAGATTCTATGTTTCCTGGATCTAAGTAAGCTATGGACATTAAAAATCCTGGTCCCGTGAAAGCCCATAGTTTCCTAAAACTAAATACTCCCTGAAAAAGAAAGAAAAACCAAATGTTAACTAATTATTATACAAAGCGTGTACAAAATAACTTAATTTTATTCAGCTCTCTGCCTTGACCCTAACAACTCGCGTCTGTTTTTATAATCACCAATATAATTGAAGATGCTGTCACGAAGAATATTTGCGAATAAGGAAAAAGATGAGGTTTTAGTAACTTTAACACATACGGGATAGATGATCACGTTGAAAAACCGCCGCAGATTTATAAGAAGTACATACAAGATAACATCATATTCTACGCGAATCTTAATAACATATTAAAGGTTATTCTTCGAACTAATGATGGGAAGTACCGCAATCTAAATATAAAGATTTTCTCTTTGGTAATTCCGATGAAAAGACGCACGACGACAACGCTTTTCCGCATTCTTGCTGCATCGATGTAACCTTATATATACATATATTATGCGTATCATGCACATTCATTCGGCTCCTGGTGCCTGGTGTAATGATTCACTCTATCATTCATATAACACTGTCAGCGTCGCGCACGTGCGTGCGCAGTCAATCTAGACCCTCGAAAAGTGACGCGATTAAATGCAGCATGCGCGTGAATATACAGGTGACTAGAACGCGCGATATTTTTAGTGATTGTATTAAAGCTATAACTTTGTACTAAGAATACTTTCAAAGCATACATTAAAAAATACATAATTATATTTAGAAACGTGCTTAATATAACGTTAAAAAAGAAAATTCAGTATAACTTCGCGGTTTTGTAATACTAAGTACTTTCAAACTTTACATACAAAAATATACAATTATTTAGAAACGTGCCTAACGTTGATTGTTGATACGTTCGCGAAAAAAAAGAAAATTCAATTCATACGTGTTTTAAACAAATTCTATACTTTTCAGCTCGAACACTCCGCATGAGGTACTTCCCAAGAGGCGTTATCTGCACGTCAATAGTAAAAGATTTGAAACCCGGAAACAATGTATATACCTGGCACCGACTGTAATTACAAGCTTTTGCCAAGTATACACGTATAAAATTTTAAAAAGAAAAAAAGACAACAACTCTGTACTGATAAAGAATATTGATATATATATATATACACACAGGCATCACATACCGATTCACCGCACACCTGCTCGCTCATTGTCGCTCTCAAAGATCTGAAATCGCACACGCACGTGCATATACAACAACAACAACAACAACAACGAACTTACGCCTTCGTGGTCGGGTATTGGTATCCTCGCGTCGGCGAAGTAGGTCTGATTCGTGTTGGGCGACAGGGACGTGCTCTCGTTGGGCTTGCCCGGTCCGTCCTTGACGTCCTTGACTGGATAGGCGCTGCTGTTAGTCGTCGTTACGACATCGCCACCGCCGTCACCGCCGTCGCCACCGCCCGCTCCGTTATCCCAGCCCTGTCTGTTGTTCTCGCCCATAATGCCGCGGAAGCACACTGTATACAACACACACACACACACACAAACACAGAAAAACTCGTGTAAATGTCAAATAATTATGTTGGTTTTTTTTTGTAATGCTATTTGTATATGTATGTAAGTAGCAGCACGATGGGTTTTCTTTTTTTATTTCGCACGCACGAGGTATATATGTACGTCTGCGACGACGTCGCGGACTTGACTCTCGCCCGCGTGCGCGCACACAAAGATAATAATGAACGAGCGAACAGTGGACAAAGGAGATAAGTTATCGCTATGTCTCGATGCCGAGTTAATTGGACGAGGAGGATGATGATGATGATCGCCGTCGCTACAGTGCTAACCGGCGACTTACCTGATGTTAGCGAGGGAGGTGCTTGACGTTGGATAATTATGTTTGTATACGTGTGTATATATATATATATATGTGGGGAATCGGTAGCGCGTGTAATAGACGTTCGGGGTTGAAGTTTCGGCGAATGAGGTCGCGCATAGGTTCTGTAACGAGGTGCTAAAGTTGCTAATTGATTTTGAATGTAGTGGGCATTGACTTGAAACAATGAGCTTTTCAATTTTTTTTTTTTTTTTTTTTTTTTTTTCATTGGTTTATTTTTGGAAAAGATGGTATAGATGATTATGTGCGGTGTTACCGTTTTATGAGTGTCGAGGTAATTAGTCCGTATATTTGTAGCCTTATCAATATACGTTTTTATTTTTGGATTGATGGTAATGGTTTTGTTAAGTCTTTTTAAAATAAACTAATTATTTAGAGTCTTGCTTGAAAATTTGAAAGTTAATTTGATGAAATAAATTCGGAGCTAAGTAAATGTAAAATTAAAAGCCTGATATGATAAAATGAATTTCAGAAAAATTAACATAATTGGAAAACAGATGACAATTGATGTGGATTATAATACTTAGATGTATACAACAATGCTTTCAATGTAACTATCGTCTAATACTGATTAAAAACATATGTATAAACATATTTCTTGTTTGTCAGTTAAATTTATACTTTCAAATATTTTAACGTTGTAAATCTATAATTATTATACCATTCGAACAATTAAATAAAAAAAAAAGTTCCTTATTTAAAGTTCATTATTTTAATTGTTATGATAACGCATAAATTTAATGAGATAACGTCATTAATGCGGGTTGACTACCATTGATAGCATTCAATTATTCCAATAATAAGAAAAATTTATCTCTATATATATATATAAAAAGAAATTTAATTTCACTAAATTAAAAGCATCATCATTACTTTTAGTAGTTACTTCTCGATTAGAACATGTTTTTCACACATTGATAATAGATAAAAATCTTCCACTTGTTAAATTAAATTTACATTTTACAAATTCTCATGAACTTTTTGATAAACTTTGATGCACAATAGCGTTTGTTGTAAATTTAAAAAGAATCAATGTAAATTTAAATTTATACAAGTACATTATTTAATTGCACACTGTTGTTCGATCAACAACGACAAAAAAAACAACAGCTTTAGCGAATGGCAATTAACTTGGGACACTCACGATATACCTCGAAACAGACACAACTCCAAAACTCCGTGAAACACAGGAACTATCATACAATCATTGTATGAAAATGAATCACCACGCGACTCCCACGTATACAAAAAGAAAAAGAAGGGGAAAACAACGTGCAGTCGCAAAAGCACTGAATGTAACGAGACTCAGGGCCGCGAGAAATGACCGAAAAAAAATAAATCGCGCAACTATACTGCCGCGACGAGGAAGCGCCGCGTACTTTTTTCAAGACCACACACTCGCGAATCTACCATCACAAACGGCACACTGCAGAGCGCTCGAAAACACGTAATTAACATTGACATAACAACGTGTGTGTATATACTGCTACATACTATATACAGACACGCACGTGCGCTCGCCGCACGCAGCGATTGAAAAGCCGCAACGGTCGCTTCTCCGTGATGATGACACTTACGCGGATCGTCGTCGGCGTATATACACGCGCACAGTCTGTCTGCTTGTCTCTCTCTCTCTCTCTCTCTCTTTCTCTTGGTCTTCCGTCACGTCGTGTGTGTGTGTG